>FIZR01023437.1:0-14886 GCA_900060175.1 Ferrisia virgata | reverse complement strand
CAAATCGATCGATTACTATCTTCGAAAAAAAATTACGTTTGATTTTCACTTACCCCCCCCCCTCGAAAACCAGTAGGGTTGGGGGGCTAAAACTTTGGTGAGAGATGTTTCTCGATGAGTACCTACCTACCACTCAAGTATCAGCCCGAAATCACTGGGGGGGGCAAATTTAACATTGTTATCTACCCATAGCCTTTGGGCATTAGGTTTAAAGTGGCGGTGGATTTCGTATTTTTGAGTAGGGATAACCTAGAGTAAAAATTAAGGAATGTCCAAATTTTGGGGGAGAGGGTGCTGAGAAACAAAAATCACAAAAATTAGGTCATTTAGGAAGGGAGATATAGAGTTTTTCTCCTTCTTGACCTTAAAAATCGGTTATTCCTCCCGTATCTCCGATCCTAATTGAGCTAAGGAAATTGAAATTCGGTCTGTAGACCTGGTATGAGCCATAGACGTGGTGATTATAAGAGTTACAAAAAAAAAATGAAAAAAAGCAAAATCAAATTTTATATTATGTTTAAGTCATCTGATTTTAATTTCAAATCAATGTTTTACTAAAATGATGACGCCAAAAATTTTGAGCTTTTACTGCGGTGTGTTTAAGGACCTCCAAATGTACCTGATGATCTCCCAACTCCGAAAAGAGATTGGTTTAGATCAGCTTTGCAATCGCAAAAGCATCCATTAAAGAACTCAAAAAGGACATGTAATAAATTTTGAATGATTTCATTGTATCCTTTTTGGTGTTAATACTTTATAACTTGGAAAATAAGAGTGATAGGGATCTGAAGGAGAGAACCATTCTGAAAGAGCAAATTCAGGGCTATACTCTTGATGCATAATATTGACATGTTACTTCAAACTTTTTTGAAATATTTCGAAAAAAAAATTTTTGCCAGATTTTTTTTACACCTTTTTTACATTTAACTCTCATTTATTCTTCTCCTAATCATCCCATCATCATTTTCTTAGTCTTAAATCATTTGCCAGACTTACTTCTATAAATTAGGACCAACAGGGAAAAATTTACTCTTTTTGTTCAAAAGTTACAATCAAAATTCTAGAGAACCTCGTTGCAAAATTTACTACCTAAAATGAAAAATTAAAATTTTCCATATAACAGTAATGAATTCCCAGATAGGTAGGCAACCATCATAATGCACATGTACAAAGTCTAGTGTACCACCCCCTTTGATATTATCTTTTGCAAGATTGTAAACTTGATTTATCACTCCTTACTTTTGATTTTACGCGATTATTTACACGTTGAAAGTATTTTTCGTACGTAGTATGTGGTTTTTTACTGATGCAAAATTGCTGGCTGACTTTTGGACCACCCTGTGTATTCTGTTGATTACAAATTCAAGAATAAATCAAATTGATTTGCGCTCGATTTGAACGCAGCTGAATGTATCCCTATTTCTATGCACCAAAAAAAAGTATGCATCAATTCGGAGCTCTGTGGCGAATAGTGTATTGCAACAAGTTGAACCTCCTCTGATTTTAGTCTTCAAGCAGCGGGCGGGGGGGGAGCATTAAATATAAATATCTGACATCGCCAAAAATGATCTTCATGGCCTCCTAACATATCCTAAAACGAATTTTGTCGACAGTTATCCCTCACCCACGGTAGGTTAATAGACCATATTATAGCTTGGTTTTCGTTGACAATTTGACTTGGAAAATCAGTCTAAAAAAGGTAGAAAAAAGAAAACATATACCATCCGTGAGGGAGGACTCGTATAAATAACGTACACGTAAACACGTCGTTCGTTTAATTTTTCACACAACGATATCGTTGCGTAAACAATAATTTAAAAATATAATATTTCGCCTAAAAGGAAAATTAACAACTTTGCGCGCTGTTAAAAATAAGAGAGCGAGAAAGAAAGAAAAAAAAAAAGAAGAAAAATACGGTCTAATAACAAGTTTTTTTCAACACGCCTCCGCGTTTAAAAAATTGACCTAAATCAAACGGATGTCTCGACAAAAAGGATGAATTTTAATCGTATACCTTTCGCTATGCATTTACATCGGCTAAAAGTCAAATTCGAATCGATAAATATACCTACATATCTACTTTATTTGGATGAATATTTTATGGTCTTAGCTAACCACGGGATAAAAGAAAATACGAGTACATATTTGTCGCGTGTATCTTACGAGTACGTTTTACGACACGAATTGTATTATAGTGAATTTCGACATCGTATAGTATTTTTTTTTTTTTTTTCAACGAAAAAGATTTTTCCATTGTGAAAATAAATAGATGTACTTAAGTACAGATGTATGTAGTCGGGTGCATATACATATGCTATATACTTTTACCACTTTGATGAGGAGAAGTGCAGAGGAAGTTATGATGCTGTGTACGTACGTGTTTTGGAGTAGCACAAAAAAAAAAAAAAAAAAGAAGGGAAAGAAAAGTGAAAAAATAACTACAACGCTGTGTTTTCTTAATACGTTAGGATAGTGGAGGAGAGAGGTAGCCTGGTGTACTCGAAAATAAAGGATTTATTTCTATCCAGAAGGATATTTGTTACGAATGAAAATCTCGCCGCCGTCAGGCTTGTCAGCCTATAATACTAAACATGTGCACTGCGATAATACCAGTATTTAATACACAGTACATTGTGTATATGGGTACTTAGTTAACTTACACAATGTGCATGGATAATATGCTGCTACAATTCGGTCTGAATTTTGTTTTTTTTTCGGTTTGCGATTTCGTATAGTACAAATGTACGAATAAGGCAACTTATATAAATTATATTATACGTTCCAAGTTTTATTTGTAATTTTTCGCTTCTACCGTGTTTAGCATCTCAGACAAATTAAGCTGGCCAATTGCCAGTCATTCAATTGTGTCTATAGTTGGGACGACCGACGACGACGACGACGACGTCGGAAGAGCAAACATGAAATTTAGAAAAATATCAAATTATACAAGTTGGTTCAAGAGCCAAATGAATCAATCGTTCATTGTCGTATACCAACGCCGGCTGCAAGAATCGATAATTTTCACGATAGAATAATTCCAGATAGAATTTTCCATTACGTATGAATATTTTTCACTACGCGTATCGTATTTAAGAATTTTTTTTTTTTTTCCCCTACGAGGTAGTAAATATTAGAGGGTAAAAAACGAAGCAAGAAGATACGTAGACGTACCTATAGAATAGATATGGAAGGTACGCATTTGGCAAAATTTTCTCCAACTCTACTCGAAAGAAAAAAAAAAGTGTAGATATATATAGTTTTTTATTTCCACATCGTAGAATGCGTTTTAAAACTCTCGGTGCAGTTTTCTGTTAAATTCAAATCATTGGCATTTATGCCGATCGACTTATCGCAGTGTATTTGAACAGGAAAGTAAATCGTGATTAGTAAAGTTGCAATAAGGAGAAAAAAATTATTGAAAAATAATTTACTATACGGTACAGCAGCAGTCGAAGAATAAAAAAAGAGGATATTACCTACATTATATGAACGAAAGCTATTTAAAATGCTCGCGAATTTCATGAAAAATAATTTAAGCTCGTTTAATACTAGTAGAACTTGCGATGGGAAAAGAAGAAAAAAAAAGGGGTATTTTAATAACTTGGCGAAAAGTTATACCGAAAGCAATTTTACTATATAATAATACTGTGAAATACTTTTTTATTACTCGAGCCTTACTAGCAAATTATAAACTTTTTTGCGCTCGAATAGGAAAAAAAAAAAAAAGAATACTCTCGATGAGATCCGAGTTTTATTTTTCATTGATAGATTTTCACATACTTGTTACTTAGCTAAATTTTTGCTCGCCTGCATTATCGATGGAATTATACGTATTTGAAATATCGTCGTGATGGTCCGGGTACGTACAGTGAGACTTACTGTCTTGCGGAAATACCCAAGATAATAATTGATGTGGGTGGTTGCAGTTTGAATTGAATAAATATTTTTAATAAAATTTTGATGACATTGAAATCAAAATAATAGACTGGGAGCTAGGGCGTTTTTTTTAGCTGATTTTAAAATGTGAAATTTCTACATTTTTGGAAATAGAGTGTTCGCAGGTTTACAAAAATAGGGCAAAATCTGAAAAATGGTTGATCATAAAATGGATGAGACTGACATGGTATGCTAAAAACATTGCTGATTCCAAAATGAACAAAATTTCATCCATAGGTTCTTTTATACCTCACTATTACATATCCATGATGACAGACCACTTTGGGTGGTTGTAAGGGACTGGCAGACCGGTTTGAAATTTCTAATATACCCCAAAATGGACCATTTGTCTGAAATTATTTTTATATCGACACTCGATAATAGTCAAAATAGGTAAAAATTGAGGTAGTGGTTCACTTATACCATATCAGTAAATGCATACCATGACAGATCATTTTTGATGGGTACTAGTATAGGCAAACCGGTTTAGTTTTCTATATCGACACGAATACCAGTCAAAATGGGTGAAAATCAGAGTAGAGATTCATTTACATCCTGCTAGCCCATGCACACTATAACAGATCATTTTTGATGGTTACTAGTATAGGAAAACCGGTTTAGAGTTTTCGAAATACTCATAGTTCTACTATTCCTCAAATATTATTTTTATATCGACATTAAATGCTAGTCAAAATTAATAAAAACCAGGGTACGAGTTCATTTATATCACACTACTACACTTTTTTTCATATTTTTGCAAAATTTACCAATTTTTTTTACAAACTTACCAAATTTTTAATTCTTATTAAATACTCTTTTCAAAATTGATGGAATTTTTCACCTTTTTCTTGACATCATTTCATGATTTTTGATCTATTTTTTTCTCTTTTTGGATTAATTTTCATCCAGTTTTTAACACTTTGTCGTGATTTTCGATCAATTTTCTTCAGTTTGTATCCATTTTGTTTAGAGAAAAAAAACGAATCGAGTATATTTATATGAAAAAGAACATTACTTCGCGACAATTCAAAAGGTGCAGAATGTACGTTGTACGAGAGTCGTTAAAACAGGAAACTAAAACCGAATTTTGGCCGCAGCCATCTATATCTGAATTTTGACAGCCGCATATACTTATATAAAATCACGAATTTACAACACATTTTAGTCAATTTTTTACTGAATTTGTGATGATTTTCAAGAAGGTCTATTTTCCTCGTTTGTATCCTTTTCAGGGGTTGTAAATACATTTTTTCTACATCTAGAATTGATGTCCTACATCTATCATTGGAGGGTGTTTCTCAAAAAAAAAGTTTCCTGAGTAGTTCTTCAAAAAATCGTGAAAAACATAAGTGACATTTTTTAAAAAACCCTGAAAAAAGAAGAAATTTTGAAAATTTACTAACAACAATAGCTTTGGATACAAATGTGTATAATAATTCCATTTTTTGCAAAAGCTGAAATTTTTATCATATCATTTGTAGGTCATTTCGTAAATATTGTGACGTCACTATTTGTAGATTTCCAAAAAAAAAACCAGAATGCAGCTCACTCTAATAGATATGTGAGCCAACAACTCAAAAAAAATTGGAAAAACGACTCAAAAAAATACTTTTAGAGTAGTGCGGAGGGTGCAATCACGTTAAACAATAGAAATCTCCCCAAGGCACATTTAGAACTCCTACTAAATGCGCATGCCAAATTTCAAACCCCTACGTTAATTTTGGTAAAAGATAAGGGTGGAACAGCTTTTTTTCCTAATCAAAAGTGGGGAAACCTTTTGTAAAAATTGAAAAGAAAAAGGGGAAAAAAGAGGGAAATTTTAGGTAAATTTTGGAAACCTCAACTGGGTACAATAAATTCCGAAAGGAAATTAATTAAATCGAAATTAATTATATTATTAGAAGTCATGTATGCACATAATATTTCATTTAGGATAGATAATTACATACAGGTGGGCATGATGTGGGTGGGACTCTGCATTGCAAAGTGAAAATGACCTGAAACAAAAATAGAAGGCACCTTTGAGTATCACTGAAAAAGAGACCTAGCTAAATTATAATTTAATAGACTGAATTTCCTCTACCCTCTGGTGGGCAATCCGGCATACACAGCCACACCAGTCTGCTCCCGGAGAGAGTTGGCCAACTCATCTCTAGAACCCAGAGCAGAGTACCACTTGGCTGCTAGACTCTGGAGCAATTACCTGAATAGATTTCAGCCTAAGAGCCCCAGCTATAGCTGAGCTAACGCCTGAGTGGACATGTTGGCACTCCTGGCTGATGTGTGCATTATCACCTGAGCCACTGGCATCTGCACAGCATCACATCTATGGCACCTGACAAGGTAGGCAAGGTAGCTCTCCTTTACTGACCTAGCCAAGATCAATACGTTGCAGTGCTTGTCAGGATTGGCCAGACAGGGAGACACAAACTAGAAAAATAAAAATAAATAAAGAGAAAAAAACGAATATTTACACTTTCATCTCTTCTCGCAATTGACCTAGACGGCTAATTTTTGGATAGGTTGTACAGATTTTGATTCTCAGCCCCTCAGCACAGTTTACCAAAATTGGGGGCAATTTTTTTTTAGAGTTATTCTAGTTCTTTCTGGTTTTGTACTGACTGGATCGGCGACTTTGAGAAATGATGATTTATATTAATTATCCTTCGTTGTCAATTGACTAACGTTGAAAATCAAATCTTCTTGCCAATAAACTGCAACTGTTTAATTTTCTAAAGGAACTTTTCCATGTCGTCAAAATGACGATTTTCATCACGTTGCGTCTCATCTGTCGCACCGTACGAGCTCGTCACGTCCTAATGTAAAAGCTCTGTGCTTTCTTAAAATTTCCTTTTTCGGTAAATAGTTTGTACGTAAGAATACAGATGGCAGCTGAGAAGCACCGGCTCGTAGTCCACACGTAATTTCGTCGTGTTTCGTCGACGAAAAATTACCCTTGCTCGAAAACGCGTGTAAACTTCTTGGGGAAAAATATTATTAAAATACATATTATATATACGTATAGGTCTCTGGTAGCTAGGTGTAGATATATACATATCAGATATCGAATTTCGGAATCGAAAGCATAATCTTTCATTTTTTCTAGTCGAACGGCTTTCCAACTCATTTCTATCGCGCCTCCGGTGTAATAATGCGAAGCAAATGCCGCCTTCGGTGAAATACGGCGACGACGACGACGACGATACGGAAAATCCCCCCACATAAAGCACCCTTCTTTCAACACAACTATTTCTTTTCCTTGTCATCTCCATGGGACGAATTCCTGTCGGTGTATTTTGTCAGTTAACGTTTAATATTATGTACCTACCTATAGACCTACCCTATATTAGGAAAAATTCACTTATCATGCGTAATTTTTTATTTCAACTGTATACTGTTTTTTCTCTGTTGGTGCTGGATTTATTTTTTACGTCACGAATATGTGCTTTAGTTCGAACGTTTAAATGACGTGAGGTTTCACCTTTGCATGTAGCTACTAGCTACCCAATCATTGCTGTCTAGTCAATGAACTAAGTATGTATTGGATATTAACTGTGCAATTAGGCAAAAATCGCAACTGCCTGGCACTTCAAATGCGATTATCTCACGAACATGACGTGCTTTTTCGCGCTTAACAAAGCGTTAATAATGTTCTAAATTATATGGAAAATATTTTCGATCATTACAATTTTTTCGTAGGTCTTACAGTTTTGAAATTATAAGTGTAAATGCTGATTTTGGAGCAGGGCTCAATCAAAATGGTCACTATTTTGTTAGGGAGCTAGTTTTTACTTTGAGGATAATCGCCAGAAAATAATGTTCCCAGGAGTTTCCTCTTCATGATAAAATTGTCCCAAATGATCGTCGGAGAGAGCGAGGCAATACATTTTATGCTGGATTGTTGGCTTTCCTCGAGTACCAGCTTCTGGACATATTATGGCACTTCACACGAGTGTATCTCGCTAACGCTAAGTTTCTCGCATCTGACATTGATGATAAAAACTGGTCTAAATTTTATGTAGAACAATGCTTACATCTCTTAGCAAGCCAAGAGTTAAACATTGAAATTGTTCGAAATATTACTGAAATTCCAAAAAGTAAAATACACAATATTCTCTTAGTACTTAATGACAAATAATTGGTTTTAAGGATTTTTAGGGTTTTGAGGATTTCAGAGGTTTCTGATGGCTGCCACCCTCACATTTTAAGGGATTTTGGTAGTTAGGACTTTGGTCAATCCTAATTTTTAATTGCTTTTTGTGATTTTTGATCAGTTTTCTTCCATTTTTCACCCATTTTTGTTAAAGGATAACTATTTCAAATAAAAACGTGAATTTTTGATTTTTTTTTTTCAAACCGCCCTTAAATATCCTTTGGTGTAGTCTACCACCAATACAAATTTGAAAAAAATAGGTTGAAAATTTACAAAAATGAAAATCCTCAAATTAAAAGCTAAAAAAGTAACGTCTTGGCTTATAACAAGTAGTAGGAGAGAATTGAGGGAACAAAATTTTTACCACAAGGTTTTCATGCTATAAGAACCAAATTCCATCGATAGTTTCAAACATCAACACTCGGGTAGATTGAACAGTTTTATAACTGTTGGTACCCTTTTAAGTGACTAATTTTTTACACCACTCTGCCACAATGAATCAAAGATAAAAAAAAAATACAATTACTCTTTGGGAGCTGTAGATAAATTCCCATCTTATGTTTCACATTTTCAGAATTTAATGAGACAATTTGCAGTATCGCCGTTTATTTTCCATTTATGAATATGTGCAATTTCTCTAATTAATCAGAATAATTTTTTTTTATTTACTTCATTCTTGCGTGGGTTTCAATTTCGAGCTTGGATTTCGATTTTGCTAATTTTGACTTTTGATAGATTTGAATTCTAAACCATTAAAACTAGGATGCTTCAAGGTTTTTGGGATTTAGGAACTTGGAAATTTCAGATGTTTCAGATGGTTGCTATCCCTAAAGTTTATAGATGTTTATTCGACGTTGAATTGATTACTCTGCTTTTGCATCTTGTACAAACCATTTCGCTTGCATTAAGCAGTTTGAAAAACACCACTAACCTACGTAGCTCGCACTGGGATTTGGTCACATCCCTGCAGAAAACCTGCGAGTATTATAATTTAGTGTGGATCAAATATTATTGACAAAGTGTAAATAACTGAGCATCTTGGATGTCATGAAAGTCGTGAAAGAACCGCAATTGCGGACATGTGTAAAACAGTGCCTAGAAATCATCAATTTGAATTGACAGTCCATTAAATGTAAAATCGATGGTATAAGCGAACTCAGGTGTGTAGGAACTAACGCGCATGTGTGCAACAGTTACCAATTATGCGCATGTGCGCAACAGTTATCAGTTGTGCGCATGTGCGCAACAGTTACCAGTTGTACCCATGCGCATTTATTTCTACATACCTAACTAGTGAAGAGCTCTTTTTGTATTTTCGATTACATATTCTCATATTTTTGTTGAGATTTATTACTTGATAGTAGTACTTTTTTTTCCATTGAACACTGTGTCGATGAAATACAGATGAGAATTTTGTGATTTACAAAGCAACTAGGTCGTACATTTCCGTGTGTTCTTGGATATTTTTGAAAATAAATAAAATTTTACTGTTGGTTCAGCTCTACCGAGTAAATAAATAATAGTCTGCGTGATAATTAAATTTCCAACAGTCACGAGACAGACGTACTAAAATTTTTTATTATTTAGACGTTAGTTTGTCTTCGTGACGGAGAAAACATTTGTTACTTATACGCGGGTCATTTCACTTTGTGTGCGAAAAACCCTCCACCATTTAAGTGTTTTCCGCCACTTACTTCTTCATATTGGTATCTTCTCGTAGCACGTGCAACGATATGGGATCGTATGATTATTGAATGATCTCTAAACAAATTTCACTCCACGATTGTAATTAAATACCACGCAAATTTGGTGTAGGATTTTTGCAAAATAAACGTTTCAAAGTATTGCAACGTTATCATCTCCTCATACAGTATGTGGGTATAGCTAGTCATCTGTGATAAGGATACGGTGCGAGAGTTCGATAATAAGATGATTAAAATTAAGCTTATCCTTTCTTTAATGGAAGGAAACACATTGGTACAAAGTAAATATTGCAGCGTTGACTTTTTGTTACGATCTTTGTAGGAGGATACTATAACATGGAATTCCTGTGCTGGTGCTTGCTACGACATAATTAAATTTTATCGTGATTACGCGGTAAAACGAAAATCGTCGAGTTACTTGATATTAACGACCGCTTACCTACCTAAGTATTATCAGAATAGCGCCGTTATATGTAGGTATTTACATTATCTATAATATCAACTATTAACGTGCGTTAAAAATTTGTTTAGAAACATATCCTAGGTACAATGATTTCCTCGGGTGTTTATTTATGCACCGTACGATTTTTTTAAATTTCCAAACTGAAACGTGCGGACAACCAGATACCTATCTGAGAAAACAAACATCAACGATGAAAATGCTAATGTAATCAAAATTCTTACGATTTGAATCTGCGGTACTAAGTGAGTGTAATATACTCGGCTATTTTGTGAATATGGTAATTATTTCCGATACAGTTCGGAGTTAAAAGTTGAAAATTTCTAGTGTGATATTTTTGTTGCTTAAAGTTTTAGACTTCGTGCAAAGTCCATTGAGTTCAGTTTGGTCGCAAGATGATCTGCTCTGTCATACAAATTGTGCCAAAAGATGAAGTGTTATTTGACACAGTTCTGAACTAAAACTTTTATAGTAAAAATGGCACACTTGCGGCAACGCTTCAACCAATCAGATATCACTAAATATTTGCCAAATGGCAATGACATTGAAATGATGCATTTGTAGCTCCAGGATGACTCTGAAATGACTTCCTTATGACATGGGTGTGGTGTTACTGTGACGTATTTAGTACCAAATGTTTGACATCGTGGTGACATGTTTTGGACGCAATAATGACACATTTCTGACATGATAATGGCACACCTGTGATGCAAAAAAAAACATCTTTTGTCGCATAAATAACTTTCTTCTGATATATTTAATTTTCTATTTTACTGAATTGCTATGTATTATGGTACAAATTAATTAATTTTGTTATTTGTATTAGCTTACGAAATTTTACAATTTTTTTTGTCAATGGTAGGGTTTGAACCTGAGACTTCTTAGGTTACAAATCGCCATCCTTACCCATTCAGCTACTATGGCAGTTAGTATAAGAAGACCTAAAGACCATTTACCTACTTCATTTTTTTATTTTGACATTGACACAATATTTATTTAACGAGGTATTGGAACAAGGATGGTACATTATTGACACACTAATAAAATGCTTCTGACTTGATTATGACATTTAGTGACCTAGTAATGGCACACTTCTGACAACATTGTGACACCATTCGGACACAATTGTAGCATGTTTCTGACATCACTTTGACACATTTTTGGCATGCTTTTGACTCATAAGACCTATGTGACTTATTTGCACTGTAATGTGTCAATCATGATGGAACCAGCACAAAATATTCTAGAGTTTTGTCAAAGTATGCTACAATTGCGTCAGAAATGTGCCAAAGAAGCGTAAAAAGCACGCCACAAATGTGTCAAAATAGTGTCATAATGTTGTCAGAAACATGTCACAGCTGTGTAAAAATGGCGTCACAATCAAATCAAAAGCATGTCAGATGTCATTAATATGACCATAGTGTACTGTGAAAATGAAGTCAAGAGCTGCCCTGTCGAATAGAAGTCTGTCATTTATATGCCATTAAAATGTCAATGAAAACGTAAGTCATATGGCATATTTGTGTCACGGTAGTGGTACGCAATATGTGTCAGAAATATGTCATTCAAAGTGTCGCAAACGTGTCAGCTGAAACATGTACTTCCTGTTGTATTTCTGCCAATAGAATGTAATCTTATCAGCTTCAGAACTGCATACATCATTTTTACGTCATTAAAGTGCCAACAAAAATATCTAACTTGTTACATATTTGTGTCATGATAGTGTCAACAAATGTGTGTCAGAAGTTTTTCAGTAATGTCATTCAAGTGTCAACTGAAACTCAGAAATTTTCCGAAAGTATACCACTTCTGTGCCATAGATATGAAGGGCGTTTTTTTTTTTTTTTTTTTTTTTTTGGGCCCGCGATTCTGATTAGGATTTTTTTTTGGTTTAAGGGGGTTTTTTTTTTTTTTTTTTTTTAATTTAAAAGTGACGCAGTAATAATTGCAATGACAATCAAAGTGGATGGAGCAATCATTGTTCTGAGTGGTTGTAATTTTTTTAAGTGGGATCTAATGTGTACTAACTCAAAAATTACGCGTCATATGGCATTACACTGACGACATTTGCACGACGAGTGAAATATGTGTGAATATTTTTGTGTTTTCTTCGTTTGAAAAATTCATTCAAAATTTTGTCCAAGTTTAAAACAATATGAAAACAATTTTTTTTTGTAAGGAAAGGTGATTTTATAATGCAAGTCATCAATTTTCATTTCGGAAAAATGTTTCAGGTAGTTGGATGAAGAAAGGGGAAGCAAAATACAAATAACTATTTGAAAAATATTATGTGAGAAATTTTATCAAAAAAGTGCAAAAATCTAAAACGAAATGTTCAAAAGTTAGAAATTACGTGCTATGAAAATTTAAGAGAAAAAAGTGGTCTTTTTATATCGTGAAATTTATATCCATCAGAATTTATTCTTACCGCTTGGAGAAGGAAAAATTGTTGCTATAGAAGGAAAAGTATGTATTTTTTCGGTTGAAATTGTAACTTTCTAAAATTGTCTCTTTCGCTTTGTTTGAGTAGTAAATTTTTTTCCTGTTTCTTCGTATTCTAGCGGGTTATATATTCGTGTAAAGAAAGAATTTTGTTCTTGTATTTTCTCTCTCGTTGTTGGCTAAAATGAAGAACAATTTTATTGAAAAAAGTAAATGAAAAAATGCGTGATTTGCTTCACCTAGGATAGCAATTTTCTAAAATTTTTCTTCGGTAGGTAGTTTCTTTCCGGTGCTCATTTATTCCTCAGCGCTAAATTGAGCTCAATATTTCGTAATTTCAAATTTTCACGGTGTCTTCTCTTTCTGGGGGGGAGGGGGGGAATTGTTATATGCGCAGCTGGAAAATTATAGGATTGGGCAGGTAATTTGAAAAAAGAAAAAAGAAACATGAAATATTTTTCGAATGTCTGCCGTACCATAGTTGGTTGAATTTAATACTAAAATGACACGGTTTAAATTTTATTGAAAAATCAGTTACAGAGCTTATAAAACGGATAAAGTTTACCGAAAGGATTGCTTAAGGGAATCGAAATAAATTGGAAAATACATCGATTAATTTTCTAGTTCGACACTCGAGCGGAATTGTATCGAAAAATTTTTGTTTGATTATCCCAGTTATTGACTTGAAAAATGTAAAATTTTTCTCGAAATTCCGAATCAGAAAATATTTTGTACAAAATGGTTGATTTTTAACAATTTTTTGAATTATTCGTGCTTCAAATGATTCGAAGATGAATTTTTTTTTTATAATGAGAGATTGTTTGACACCAATACCTGATACCTACTATCCAATTACTTATGATTTCGAAAAGTACAGAGACTGGTGACGAATATTTGTAACATTTAAAACAATTACTTTCGAGATTTATTGAATGCTCTAGACTCGATTTTTTTCATCTCTTGAAATGGGCTCAGAATTTATTTCAATTTTTATCATTTCTCTGTTATCGGTCCTTAATTTCAATGTATTCTCAAGTTTCCTCTTAAAAGAGTGCGAGAATATGTTCAATTTTATGATCGAATCGTTTTGATTCTGAACATACAAGTGCATAAGTGATACTCGGTGATTTGGTCGATTAGATCTTGACTTCGCCCATAGAAGATGGCCGATGTTTAATTTATTGAAATGGGTACTATTGACATCGATAGGCATAGATAGTTGCCAATGAAAAGTCTCAAGCTTGCATACGGGTCTATGTGCTCGCAAGTAACCTCTGAATTCATTACTGAACTCTTGGTTGTAAAAACTTGACCAGTAATGTCACGTAATGGCCTTTATCGATGCAATATTTCAATTGAACTTCTATGTGCAGTCTTTTGCTGAACTCAGGGTTGTAAAGACCCGGCTAGAGATGCAAATTACTGCAAGTCTCAAGCTTGCACGCGGGTCTGTGTGCTCGCAAGTAACCTTTGAATTCATTACTGAACTCCTGGTTGTAAAAACTTGACCAGTAATGTCACGTAATGGCCTTTATCGATGCAATATTTCAATTGAACTTCTATGTGCAGCCTTTTGCTGAACTCAGGGTTGTAAAGACCCGGCTAGAGATGCAAGTTGCTGCACGTGGATAAATTAGCAAGTAAAATGGAAGCTGCTATGTGATTGCTCAAAAAAAAAATGTTTTTACAATTGTAGCTGGATTTTATTTAGCTAGATATGAAATAAATTTGAAAAAGTGATAATATAGATAATATTTATCATTGATGAAATGTTAAGGAGGCCATGTTCATGAATGAACATATTGATCAGTCCTTCTTACACAGAATGGAAGACAGGCAACCACCTCTCACTTCCTCTTTGTCCTGTATGTATCCTGTCCGACTAATGTAACAGTAATATATTCCATTTTGTTCAGCAATTTCTAATCTTTTTTTAAATTCTTGAGAACATTCGATTTGAGGAAAAATCAAGTTGGAGTGAGTTAAAAAATGAAATAAAAAAATGAAAAACTAAAAAAATAAAAAATTTAATAATAGAAAGATTGAAAAAATTAAAAAATGAAGGAACTGTACTTACGTAATTTTCTCCTAGCTCTCTGTATTTTTATGAGAACAAAAATTAGGACAAAACATAAAACTCAGAAAAAGATCTAATCCGAATCGAAGTCAAACGTAGAATGTTTATTTATGTT
>FIZR01023436.1:0-20528 GCA_900060175.1 Ferrisia virgata | reverse complement strand
TAATAAGCAGACTCAACCTGAGCCACCAAATTTAAGTTCTTACCTTCCAAATCTATCCAACACTGGACGTAAAAAATCTTGAAATTATACACGCCCAGAAAAAATTAAAAAAAAAAACTTGATAGGCAGGTTGATGCATCCTCAAAAAGAACCAACACGATGATACCACGATATAATTCAATGAAATTCAGTTTCAAAAAGCGACCAATATTTCTCACTCTTAACCTCATCCTTTTGGTCCATTTCAAGAATTACGCTAAAAAATCAACTCCAATTCAAAAAAGTAAGTTATTACTGCTCCTTTGTCTGATAAAAGCTACCATCCATTCCGAAAGTAAAACATTTCCCTACCAGTATATGATCACTTTGCAGTGCGTATACCAAAAATGCAGTATTACGTACATGTACTACAATACACAAGGTAAAACTCGTATAGCGAATTCGTGCGATAATCTGCGTAAACGAGAGATTAATTATAAACAATTACAGACCGCTTTTATTATGAATATTCGTTAATAGAATACGGTCGATGGGATTTTCAACGCTGAAGCAACATTAATTACGATTTAGTTCCGCTTCGTATCGTCGTGTTTATTTACAGTTGGAGATTTTCATCTTTCTATGCGAGCTCTTTTTCATACCCATACCCATACCTACTATAATACATATCTATATCTACAGGCCATTCTACATACATACACCATACGTAAAACATGGTAGGTACTAGGTACTGGGTACAGTGTAACGTGCACACGTAATGGTGAAAGGCAAAGCAATGGCGGAGCGAGCAAGAGGAATAAAAGAATCGGAAAAAGAAACACGAACGTACGTGCGCGATTTACATAAATCTTTCGGTAATCCACGTTCTCGCGTTTTATTAAACGGCGATAAATTACTATAATGTAATAATCGCTAAGCGTATAATTGCTCCCAAAATGCCGGCTATTTTCTGGTATAGTACCTCTATACCTATAGAACAAATACAGCCTAACCAATTACTTACCATCGTATATATGTATTAACTGTTAATATCCGAGGCAGCAGAACTATCACAAATCAGCTAGGTTTTGTTTTCGGGTACGATAAATTTTCTAAAATCGGCATCACCTGAGAGAGTACCTCTACCTATTACCATGTTCAACTCGAATAAATAGATACTACGAATATACACCTTGACTTAATTGTTTCTACAATATTACCAAGTTTATTGATAGTACCTCGTCTGGAACATAGATAACACATAGAATGGGTTTGCCATATCTCGTTTAGGCAGGCGAAAAAATACCAAACTTTATTGAATCAATGATACTAGTGCAGGCTTTTTAGTATCTAACCCGATCAAAATTCATGGGAAACGGAATTTTCGTACATATAAAGGTACTGCGAAATGTATATTTCAATAGTCTCGAATTTCCCCAAAACCCATACAGATTTTTTTCCACGGGGGGAGGGGGAAGGGAATGCGAAGTTTGTTTTTTTTTCAATTAATTCCCAAGTAAGGAACTTGGGGGAAAAGAAGTTCAAACAAAAGTTCTGAGGCATTAAAAAATGAACATTTTTACTTCTTCGACTTTTTTTCCACAGCTGGTCTCGGTGAAGAGCTAAGGCGTTCAGAAAAAAATCATTTTTGAAAATCTCCCAATTGAAACGAACAACTCAAAATTACGCTTAATTCACTTTTAGTAGCATTTTCCCAGCGTAGTATACTTCTCGCTACAATATAAAATAAGAAAAATGTTGAACCGTCTCTTCTCTCAAAGTGTGGGAAGGGGGACTGCCCATCAAACAGTTGCAACTTTCGCAACGAATAAGTCGGCTGTGCTAAAGAATTCGAAAAATTATTTCAGACAAACGTTGCAGAGCGTTAAGAGACCAATTTTTTCGTTTTTTTTTTTTATTTCTTTTCCCAGTGGGTCGTGGGACAGAGTTATGGCTTAAGCAAGAAAACGTGGCACTTGAAAATTCTTACGCCTAGGCGAATCAGCTATAAAATCCAGTGAGCCAAAAATTGAATGAGTGTAATATGAGGATTTTTTTGGTCGCGGAATTCGCGATTCTGATAACTATTCGAACGTTAGAACCAAATTAAACTTCTGAAGGGGAGGTTCAAAATTCAAAATTTGGCAAATTTTAGACATTGGTGTCAACATAGGAGGTCAATGAGGTCTAAAATTTGTAGTTCTATATGAATGAGAATTTTTTTGCTAACGAATCCAAACTAGGTTCGAAAATAAGGTGTTAAAATTTCAAAATTTTACAAAATGCATACAAATGGTCATCAGACTTGGTATATGGGTTTTCCAATGCGCTGTTTTGAAATTTAGAAATTCATAAGATTTTAGAGTTTCGTAAATTGACAACCGTACCCAAAATTTGCCGAATTTTAGATTTTGAACCTTCCTTTCAGAAGCTCAATTTGTGTCTAAAGCTCAAATAGATGTCAAAATCAAATTCTGCGGTTATAAAAAACTGTGTAATAAACTCATTCAATTTTTGGCTCGTTGGAATTTATATCTGGCTCGCAAAGGCAATAAATATTTTTTTCAAGAGTCGTATTCTTCTGTTTTCGCCATAGCTCCCTGTCCCATGACTACCCGAAAATTTTCGCTTTTTAACGGTCTACAATGTTTGTCTGAACCATTCTTTTGAATTTTTAACATAACCAACTTATCTCTTGAGAAAATTGAAACTATTTGATGGGCAGCTCTCCTCCCCTCTCCCTCCCTTCTTGATAAAAGGGGGCGGTCTATCATTTTTCTTTTTTTACAAGAATTAAACCGATTTTTGAGAATTATTCGTTTTAATAGAAGATTTTCAAAAATAATTTTTTTCTGAACGCCTTAGCTCCTCCCCACGACCTCTTGGGGAAAAAAGTCAAAGAAGCAAAACCGTTCATTTTTTAATATTACACAACTTTTGTTTCAATATTTTTCTCGTAAGTGCGTTATTTGAGAAGTAATTGCTGAAAAACAACTTTTTCTCTCCAAAACAGTGACAAAATAAGATTTTAGAGAAGCTCCAGAGTATTGAAATACATACTTCACAGTACCTATGTACAAAATTTTTGCTGAGCTAAAATGGCTGCAGCTATGCCTCAAATTTACCTCATGAAGTTTCGCCTATTCTACGGAACTATGTATCTAAATGATGGTACTAGTTTTCACTAATTTAGCCGAATATTTTGGCAAAATTGGCAAAAGCCAGCTACTTGGCACATACCATACACCTAGTACACCGTAGTACCAACTTTATAGATAAATTTACCCGAAAGGCCGAAACGCGAACATATTGAAACAGTCATTATTTGCGAATACCCTGCAACGACCAACGATATAGACTGGCCAACCGACGTTAACGTAAGTTTCCCTATTGGTTTTAGTATCTATGCGGCTGGTCATCAATTCGTCCTACGTTTTCGAGTTATTTTCTACACGATAACGGCTCCTCGATGAACGATCAACTTGGTAAATTTATGGTACGCAGCTATCTCGGGTATACCGAAACCAACATATATCGCATACGATACTCATGCAGTAGGTAAGAATGTGACTTCTGGTAACTCGAACGGTAACCCAGACGTGCGTTGTGTATTGAAAAAAAAAAAAAAAAAAAAAAAAAAAAAAAAGAGGAAAGGAAGAATGGTAGGTGGCTAGGTACCTACTACTAATAAACTGCTAGTTTCGTTCGCAGAAATATAGTACAATTTCAACGAGGGAGGAGGAGAAAGCAAGAAAGCAACCGTCTAGTAGTATTACATTTTCAATATTTCTCAGCTAGGGGTTACTTTTTACCCTAACAACCTTACACATGTTATATATACCCAAGGGTGGTTGTTTTTGTAGTAAAATACTAGCGCCTACGTATCGTTCGGGTATTCGAATTCGACTATTCGTCGTCATCTTGTATACACCAAATATTCACGTACAAACGTACGGTGAATGTATCGCATAGAGTTACTCTAAAAAAGACCTTTTATCTTTTGTTCTTTTTTTATTATTTTCATTTTCGTAAAGCTTTGTATTTAAGCAGACATCATTAAACCGATATTACCAGAAAAGCTGGCAAAAGTATTGGATTCGTTAATTTTCTATGTAGTCAAATTCAGACAAGTTCAATACCACGTAAAATCGAGCATCGCCCTAATCACATCGACGCCACTCTGAAAAACAGAAAGGAATACATATCCCAAATTTTGGTAGATTTTCAGCAATCTACCCTCAAACTAACAGCGCCCAGCACTAGCTTATCCATACATAACTCACTTTGCCCTTCCACCTCCGAAATATTTTGTATAACTTAATTAACAAACTTATAAAATTTCGCTCTTTAATCTTCTATGAACTGAATAGTCAAGGACTATCTTCCTAAAATGCTAGAGCTTTACCCCTTTGGGCCCAAAAATTAGGAAAAAAATATTGTATCCAGTTTTAGCCTAATTTTCTTTCGTAATATTGTCAATAAAAACCAGGCTATTACGATCGTAGGGGACGACGATCAACAAAATTCGTTTTGAGCTCCTCGGAGACCATTGCGACTATTTTTGGCCACGTTAAATAATAACATCGAAACATGTTTCATTGCGCATTATGGAAAAATCGCCAACAATTGACCATCATCATCGGATGACTCGAGCCACGAAGTTGAAATTTGGTATGTGGACTTGGCAAGGGCCAAAGAGAGTTTTGATTTTTCAGACCCATTGTGTCCCCTTATAGCACTGAAATTTCATTTTAGTTCGAGTATGTTCAAAGATTGTTCCTCGCACGATTCGCCCCCTTCACCCCTTAAATTGGGCCAGGAAGTTGAAACTTGGTATGTACATTTAGTATAGGTCCTAGGTGTACCTTTTGGTGGTGTCGACTTTTTAGCCTCATTAAATCCCTTCTACTATCCCCACTGATCAGAGCGATGATTTTCTGCAATTCACATAATTATTTGCCTTATAAATAGATTCAAGGCAGAGATCCTTCACAAATTGAAAATAAAAATTGTTTACATACGTTTACCTTTCTAAAATGACAAAAAAATCCCCTCCAATCGAATAATTTCAGTTTGTAACTTTGTTGCAGGAGCAAATAATACTATAATTGTTAACCATTGGAGAGAGGGGAAGGTTGAAGACTGACTATTTCACGATCAAATGTCTAACTTTATGCGATTATACTGCGTGTTCCATCCCCATAGTACCCCCTTCATATCATAAATACTGCAACTAAAGATGGACTCGTGTAGAATGGTTTACATATCGTTAGTGTTGCAGGGGCTGAAATACACAAATTTTCAATTTTTTTTTCGAAAAGTGTGTAGTTATTTTCAAAAATTTCCAAGTTTGGTTCTAAGAAAAATATATGAATCTCTGATTTACACCCAAATGTTACGTATAGGACGCATTATCGCTGGCAAAAAAAATAATAGGCGTAGATAAAGTGTTTTGTAAAATAAAACGAAGAAAAATTTTTTTTGTTATTTTAATATAATTATTATAATAATTTATTTTAAAATTAATTAAATAAATATTTTTAATTCATAAAATTATGTGAATTAAATACTGAAAAATGGTTTAAAAATGTTTAAAATTTTTTCGAATTTTTGTTCATAATTTTGAAAAAAGTTGTGTGTGATGAATATCTATCTAGAAAAATTTTCAGGATGTAATAGGGTACCTACCCTTTCTCCACCTCTAGTACCCGGCATTGTTATATTTTCCCTAAGTTGTTCAGAAATTTTGGAAAAAATATATTTTGCAGACATTTTTTCCTTTTTTCAAGAACACATTATTCATGGAAACATAAAATTCCCGCAAGAAGCTTTTTTGCCAGAGTATTCGATTAATTATACAACAGAGTTGAGTAAATACATATTTCATTACAATGGCTTTTTGTCAAAAAACTGAGAGGGACTAAATAAAAAAAAAATAATAACTATGTCAGCTTATAATTATATTTATTTGCGCGACGAAAAAATTGTAGAAAAAAGAAAAAAACCAGTCGAATACAATCTTTTTTACAAATTTTCAACGTTGAAATTTAATAAAATGTTTTTTGACAAGTTTGAGAACCATCTCGATTATATCTTGAAGATATATTCAGTGGTGTGGATCGAAAAAAAACACCTCGGCTTTTGACCTAACTCACGTAGGTGGTCGACTTTGAGCAGCAAATCCACCATACAAAATTTTGTGACCTCAGCCCAAAGGAGGTGGAGCTGTGGGTTCTCAAAGTGGGGTCATTTTCGAAGAAAACGCGGTTTTTCGTCATTTTCAACCCCTTAAAGTGATGTAGGACCTCGGTTGCAGAGTTGAAAAAGTGCGATTTGAGTTTCTGCGTTTCCCTGTACCATTGACATCTCGATCCGATACCACTTATAATCACCTATCAGGGAGTTGAAAAGTTGCAGACCTTAAAAATCAATATATTTCATTTTTCAAAAAAACGCAATGAAAGGACTTTTCACCTTAATTATGGGTACAAAAAATTTTCTCAACCTGTAAAAGTATATTCCCATTGAAACTACTCAACTAGAAATTTAATTTCTAGGTGTAAAATTCGAAAAATTCTTGATAATTGTGGCAATCATTTCAAAGATTTAGGAATTATGAGGTTGGCTGGCCTGTAAAGCAAAACTTTTGAGCATTTTTAACAGGAATTCACCTTCTTAGACTGAAAAAATTTTTTGCACCCATAATCGTGCTGAAAAGCCATTTTATTGCGTTTTTTATTTTTTAAATAAAATAGGTTGATTTTTACGATCGAGATGCCAATGGTATAGGCAGACGCAGAAGCTCAAATCGCACTTTTTCAGCTCTGTGACCGAGGTCCTGCACAACTTTAAAGGGGGTGAAAATGACGAAAACTGCGTTTTTTTCGAAAATGATCCCTTTGAGCTGGGGTCACAAAATTTTGTATGGTTGGATTTTCAACTCAAAGTCAACCATCTACGTGAGTTCGGTTAAAATCTAAGGTACGGTTTTTTTTTCAATCCACCCTAATGTTCAGTTTGATTTGAAAATGACTCGTATACAAATTATGTGTTCAATCAAACCACAAAATATTAACACAATTTGACTTCGAATTCCTTCATCATTAGATTATGCAAACTAACATACATGAAATGTCCTTATCTGAATAAAAAAAAAAATTAATACTTTCACCGCTAGATTATCTTCAACAGATTCCTAGACAGTTGAAAATGCTTTAATTTTATTATTCACACGAAAGCATGCATGATACCATATAAATCGTCGCCTGGCAAAATGTTAAATCAAGGATCGCATTACCTATGCCTAAGTCGAAATTCTAATTCGCGAATCTGTCGTAAATCAAAGTACTCAGATCTGCGTACATTAGTAGATGGCGACCGCGCACCGTGACCGTCATTACGCAACATATCGTACATAATGTGTAATTGGTTTAAAAAGCTACTAACGGATTTTAATCGCGCCTACACGTTAGTGCAATGTACATTTTGTATTGATTAAAAAGCTGCTGGCGTCTAAAGGATTAAACTATAATACAACAATACGGCTTTATAGCATGCACTAGATATCAGTTAGATTAGATACAGCACGCTATGCCATACACATATAAACTCAGTCGTCGGTGGCGTTAAATAAAAATGAAACAAAAAACAACAACAAAAACAACAATAACAGCAGCAGCCACCACCACTACCATCGTCGCATCGCGCCGCCGATAAAATTTACCATTTTAATAGCATCGTCGCGGCGGCCAACCTATTTCTTATCATCACCGATCGTCCGAAAAACACAGAATGCGCATTTACCAGTCGTTGGTAATACGAGCGGTGGCGGTGGCGGTGGGCGGTAAACACAGTACAATACATATACAGCACTATGTAGAGCTACTACCGCTCCAATCACGAACCGTAATTATAACTTTTAACGCTAGTCGGCTAAACTACCGGCCAATATGTAAATTTTCCGAAACCGAGTGTCGAATAATTGATTAAAATTCCTCGTATAAAACGCCTCATCTCTTCGCTCTTCATCTACAGCATAGCCGCGTGAAAACGTTCAAACAACCAATACCAATTTTACCTATGCACAGTATCGAGAAAAAGACACTGCACCCTGCACCCTGCACCCAACCACTAAAAAGGTGATATAATAAATTTACGACCAACTGTTTCTGCCTTTCGATGTATACGAGAGTTAAATACCAACAAATATAATTGAAAAAAAAAATTAATACCAATTGCTCTTCTCTTTGGTCGTAAATGAATAAATCGCGAATGTACGTACACTAAAACAATTCCATATCTAAGTAGGTCCTACAAATATACTTTTTACGCGAGAAACACTGCTAAGCGAGGGGTACGTAAGTATACTCAAATTTTCACAATATTCTCATAAATGGATCGTAATCGAATTAATTTGCTTTTCAGGTCGCCTTTCATCACATCATCAGTCACTCTTTACTTCACGAAACGAAGAATTTAATTTTATACGTTGATAGCTTTCAAAAAATGATCCATTTCGATCGATAGTCCAGTCCAGTCAAATTAGTATTAAATAACGTAAAAACTTGTGGCCAAAATTTTTTTTAGCAGGATTTTAGATCACCACCTCGAAGAACAACATATCCAAAATTGCACAAAATCAGACCACAGCTTCTCTGCCAATATCCGCATTTGTGATGCAAAAACATGAGTTTTTACCAATCGTCCAACTTTGTTACTAAACACGACAGAGAAAAAAAGTCTGATTAAAAAATGTAGCTGGCCAAATTTCCAATAAAAAAGGTTATTATACATTTTTTCGAAAATCGATCGGAACACTTTAAAATGAGTTTAAAAAGAACGCGTTAAGGGTTAACGTGATTTTCCGCGTGGTGTTTCTATCGCGTCGCCAGAGCTCGCGGCCAACGTTCGCAGACACACGGGCTCAATTCTCTTTCAGCGTACTTAAACAAGATACAAGGATTAAATGCAATGTTAACTTAGATTAGAGTAATTATTGTTTAAATAAAGGTACAATATACATGTAATATTTTAAAATGACTTAAATTTTATAAAGTAGATTTATTCTCATCGTAGTCTGGATCATTGATATTCCCTTCTGATTCAACATCAAATCGGCTATGGAAGGTAAAATTGAAATATTGCATTTAATCGTCTAAAATCGATGTGCTACATTCATTATAGGGAGGGGACAGGGGTGGCGTTTCTTAAAAATATATCTTTCGTAAATTTCAGAAAATCGCGGGAAAACGCGAAATGCAGAATTTTTGAAAAAATCTAAAAAAGGGGATATTATTGAAACTTGCAACCAACGATTATTTTGAGTTTGAATATGAGTAATTATTCTTTTTTTTTTTTCAATTTCTAAAACAATTTTATTTTTGATTTTTTGAAAAATTTTGAACTTTGAATCAGTTCTGCAAATTGAAAGAATGAAGTTAGAAACTGAAATATTTACCATATCAGTTTTCAATTATATATTTCGCAACTATTTTACCCCACCATTTGCAGATTTTTAAAGGAAACGAAAGACTATACGAAAATAAGCATGGTAAATGTGCTCCGGTGGAACTTTGACGTGATACTTTGCTGGTAGGTGCATACCATCGAGATACATAGTTGATCAAACTTTTGGACCCGCTACCCCACCGGTATTCGAGGGGGAGGGGGAGTGTTGAAAAATACCTATGATTTTTTTTGAAAACGCTAATTGATCGATTTGCGCAATTTTTTGCTATATTGTACATCTATACCTGAGGCACCTCTGAAAAAATCAACACTCCCTCCTCTCCCTCACATAGTTTACCCACGAAATGACCTTTCAGAATTTTATTAATTTTTTTTTTTTTCAATAAAAATACTGGTTTGGTACGATTTTGAAATCGTGTTCAGAAGGCTCGATTGATGCGAAAACGACACCAATATTATGGGGATGAGAAGGTGCTTCTCCGGTCCAACAAAGAGACCTTTACAGGGATTTTGCTCATCGGCTATGATTTTCTTCTCTTACAAGCTACAATTATGTTGAATCCGAAAATGATTGCAGTAAAAGCTAATTTTCCCATGCAGTATAGTTTTGCTTGGGCCTCCCTATTTCGAGTTTTTTCGAATTTCGACCATAGCTATCATGAAATAAAATTTTGAAAAAAATATATTTGATAAAGGAGTCAAGTACACATCTGAAAAGCATAATTTCAAAATCGTACCAAACCAGTATTTTTATTTAAAAAAAAAAAAATTAATAAAATTCTGAAAAGTCATTTTGTGGGTAAACTATGGGGGGGGGGGTTGTTGATTTTTCAGAGATGCCTCTTGTACAGATGTACAATATAGCAAAACTCTCCACACATACCTACAACTTTATATTTGTTGAACGAAAAATATTCATTTCTTTAAACAGACCTGCGTCTTTGTGAATGAAACGTTCGCAGAATTTTAAAAATAGAAAAGAGTGAGAAATGGTAGAAATACTACATATATACCATGCACATCTAGGCTATATTATTTTCATTCTATCGAGTCATCGACCCGGATGGGTTGAAGTATTAACATTTTATAAGCATACGTTCTTTCGTACATAATTATAATGTAACTTACGTTACATATTTACGACTGATACTACTTTTTATTATTAATTTTACACGGGACAAATTCATGTTTCGCATTTCTTTTTGAACACTAACGAAAAAGTTAAAAAAAAATCCCCACCCACGTGGTGTTGCTTTGACGAGAGTAAATACTGAAAAATGAATTTTTTCAATACAAGGATGCAAATCTCAATGCAATATTTTGATATTTCACCCATTTCGTAAATGGAAGGAGGATGGCGGGGGAAGTATCTTGAGCATAAGGAAACCAGCACAAAATTAATTCTCAAATTCAAGCTCGTAGAATATCAAAATATATCAATGACTCGTAACAGTTTGATATTCAGCGATTCTAGACTTACTCATTTACACAGCATCATTAAAGTGATTATCCTTGTAAATCTGATACGCCAAAAACCATTGTACTCACCTACACAAAGAAAAAAAATCACACATTAAAATATATCAATATACAAATTACAAGGATATTTATCTACCAATTTGATTCTTATTTATATTACGAATCGGGCCGCAGATATAAAATTAGTAATACTTGAACATTCTGTACACAAAGAATTGTAGAGCTCAGCTTCGATTTCAACCCCCTGCAAATACCTAATGTATAAAAAACATACAGGGTGGAGAAAAATGTACGCCTTTTACTCATTTCAGAAACCTCACGACGGGGTGACAATTTCAGCGTTTCAATTCAATTTTCTCAACATTGCAAAACTGACTCAAAGTTCAAAAAAATTTTTTCGAACTTTTTTTTCAAACGAGAAATAACATAACGGCTGAAAATTAAACTAATCCACGCAAAAAATCGTTGAAAACCATCGAAAATTGAGGAAAACTTCAATAAAAATGCTAAAAATTCATCAAAAACTAGTTGAAAATCTGGTGAAAACTGACGTAATACATAAAAAATTGTTGAAAACCAATGAAAATTTCGTAAAAATTTGGTAAAAATGGGTAAAAAGTGCAGAAAGTTAATCGGAAATAACGAAAAAATGTTGAAAATACGGTAAAAATTAACGTAAAATAGTAGGAAAATCATTAAAAATTATCCAAAATTGGATGAAAATTTGAAAAAGAAATGGAGGAAAAGTGCAGAACATTGTTCGAAAATGACGAAAAAATCATTAAAATCATCAAAAATTGGGTAAATTTTATAGCAATCAGCAAAAGTTAGAAAAAAATTGATCGAAAATCACAAAAAAAAATGGCGAAAACCGGGTAAAAAATGATCATCTCGTTAAAAATCGTCGAAAATTGAGTACAAAATTGACTGAAATATGTAAAAGGCGCAGAAAGTTGACCGAAAATCACAAAAAAGATAAAAGAATGAAAATTGAACTAAATTATGAAAAAAATCGATGAAAAATCATTTGAAAATTTCATAAAAATTTTTAAAAAATGATTAAAAATGTAAAAAAATTGATAAAAAATCGTTGAAAATATAGATAAAAATTCTAAAAAGTCGATCAAAAATCACAAAAAAAAAAATGAAAATCTGGTGGAAATTGATCTAAAGTATGAAATAAATTTTCAAAAATGGTTGAAAAGTGCAAAAAGTTGATTGAAAATCACAAAAAAGATTTGAAAAATTGGTGAAAATTGATTGAAAATTGCCAAAAAAGAAATATTGAAAACAGGGTGAAAATTGAATTAAATCATGAAAATAATCGAAGAAAAATCATTTGAACATTTCGTAAAAATTTAATAAAAATGATTAAGAAATGTAAAAAAACTGATCAAAAATCACGAAAATATGTTAAAAATTAGATGAAAATTGACCAAAAATATGGAAAAAAAATTCTAAAAAATTGATCAAAAATCACAAAAAAACTAAATTTGGTGAAAAGTGACCTAAAATATAAAATAAATTCTCAAAAATAAGTAAAAAGTGCAGAAAATTTATCGAAAATAAATTTTAAAAAAACTAGTGAAAGTTGATGCGAATCATGCAAAAAATCGTTGAAAATTATTAAAAATTTGGTAGAAAATTTCATAAAAACGAGTAAAATTGAAAAAAATTGTTCAAAATCATCTAAAATTGATTACTAATTTATTAAAAATGCGTAAAAAAAAGTGCGGAAAATTGATAAAAAATCACGAATAATTGTTGAAAAAACGTGTAAAAACTGGCCTAAATCACGAATAAAATCGTTGAAAATCATCGAAAATCACGAAAAAGAATGGTGAAAATCGGGTTTAAATTGAATTCAAAATATAGAAAAAATGAAAAACTTTTGTGAGGACCAAAATAAACAAATTATGAGCTCTTTGACGAAATTTTTACCAAAAATCATTTTTCCGATTTTCAACGTAGTTATTTTAAAAGACGAATCACCTTTTTAAGGGCCCCTGAAATATCAGCTATTCGAGGTAAAATTGTTATATGGCGTTCCATTATCGGAGATTGATCTTCAAGAGAATTTTCACACAAAAAAATATCCCTCATCATTTTTCAGAAAATCCTAAAAAAAATTCAAAATTATTATCTAAAAAGAAAAAAAAAGTGTATTATTTTGGTATAAAATTTGTGTAATATTTCCATTTTTTGAAAAACGTTTTCAAATTATTTTTCAATTTTTGGAAAATTTTTGAACTTTGAATCAGCTTTGCAAGTTGAAAAAATTGTGTTTATTACCATAACAACTCGAGGTCATTTTGCAAATACAATGACCCCTTCACCTCCCCTCGTTTACAGATTTCTATGAAATGGAGATTCGGCTCGCTTTAGTATGCCAGTGATACGAGTAACGGAACCGCAAAAAATTTCAACTACGTTTCTCTTTCTTTACTCCTAGTTTTCTGTCGCTACAAAAGCCAGATAAAAAAAAATCGAATGATTCGTATCCCATGAAAAATAAATCTACTTTCTCATCTTTTAAAAGCGAGACAAATCATCGTATGTCAACAAGCTAAATAAAAAAGGCTGCTAGATAAGTTGCGTAGGTACCGGTGGAAAATCTATTTACGCTTTTCCGTCATCCGAATTTCTACCGCACTCCGCATCTAATGATTTCCCGTCAAAAATTCGCCATATTCTAACACTCATTGCATCAAAAGAAAAAAAAAATACGCTTTAAATGATAATAATCTCATCTAATACAACAAATTATCGCACATTTCGCCAACATAACAAAACCAATACAACGCCGAAATGGTTTTCTATAACGAATAAAACACGCCATTTTACGTACAAATCGGCTACGTATTTTCGTATTATTGGTCGTATACGAGGGGTAAACCTCTAACGTAACGTACGGTAACGGTAACGGTAGTTTTCAATATTTTGCAAATAAGCCCGAAATCATAAAGCAGTTCGAAGATTAAAAGGCAACTTAATCAGCCCGGATCGTCGTGTAAAAGGGAGAGAGTAAAGGAAATAATGCTCTTTTGGATTTATAATTCTAATTTCGTCGGTCTACCCAAGTCGTAAACGGCAAAAAGAGAAGGATAGATTAGCGGACGATGTGTTGCGGAACACGATGCACGATACGATCGAAGGAAGCGCGGCGCGGTAAAGGGATCGACGAAATATAATAATTCGTTTTATAAACGCTGGTTGGGGTTTTTATGAAGATACACGTACACACTACACACACACATACATACACCGCACACAAGCAGGGAAATACGAGTAACCAGGCAAGCGCGTCGTATACTTTGGTCGGAGATAAGTAGTTGGTAAATTGATAAGAAACGGTGGAAGGAGAAGGAGAAAGGCGCCCATCGTACTATGTTTATTTAGTGAAAGGAAATTAAATATCGAATGTTCCGCATTCGCGAAATATGGGGTTTATCAAAAAATTGAGAGAGAAACGTTTTGGTTTGAAGGGTGTAAGTATATGTACGTAGTAATAGAGAGTGTATACATACATATATATATACATATATATATATACATAAATGGCATGGTGTTCTAAAAAGAGGGGTCCACCAACCAACACCAGTATTACTTTTATGTGCATTTTCAACACATGTCTATATTGTACTGTAGGTGCACAAACGTCGCGCGTCGCCTCGGTCGTTTCTCGCTTATCACTGACGATGCGATGTAGTATTATCATCGTCGTCATCATCATCATCATCATCATCGTCGTCGTCATAATAAATGTAAAACGACGGCGAGAACATCGGTATTAGTGTTGGTCCAGCGGTACCTTTGCAAACCATAGGGCTACAGACCATCTCACATCGGCATAATGCGAATCGTTGTTTGAAGGGTTGTGGTAACTAGTTCAAAGGTGGGTGCTGTTGATTAAGTGGTTATGGTTTGTTGGCTGATTAGCAGATAGCAAATTTTCACTATGTGCAGACCAGAGAAGTCATTAAGGGTACGACTGTGAAGCTAAAGCTGGTTAGATTGTTGCCACATAACGTCTATCTTTACGATACCTCGACCTCGCTCTTCGTATAAATAAACGCAAACCATGCCATGCCATCTCATCTGATACAGAAAGACAAAGCCTGCAAACCAACGATCAAATAAACTTTGATGCAGTTTCTTATCGTATGCACAATGCCTTTGATGATGTTGCATCCCGAAGGAGTGGTGGTAAATAAGCTGATAAAGAACGACCAAGGTACTCGAGTTCGATAGTTTCAGTTTCAACATTTCAAAGTAGGTATATAGTCTACGATCCAAACACCAAAAAGTGTTCATCCAGCGATCTTCTTTGAGAACCAAAAAATTGAGCTGCCAAAATGTCGATACTACGGCGCCTTATTTGAAAAAGTGCAGTTTCAAAATTTTAACCTCGCACAATTGGGGGGGGGGGGGGGGTTCCTAAAAAGGGGGTTTGGGGGGCAAAAAAAAATTTTAACCTCGCACAATTGGGGGGGGGGGGTGGATTCCTAAAAAGGTGATTCGGGGGACAAAAAACTCGACGGATTTGGGTTCAGGTACTTCCGCCGATATCGAATATGTAATTCTTTTCCTTTGCACTCTGCACAACTGCATTCTATTGCATTTCAAGTGCAACAGAATGCATTTTGGACGATTTTTAACAGTAGAACAGCTCTCTTTGTCCAAAATATGGGTGCGAACCAAAACATACTCGTTAATTTCGTTGAATGAAACTATTATAAGTTGATTCCCGCAAAAATGACCGGAAAATTAATGCACAATGCGAAGCAACGAAAATAAACAGTTTGGTCACCTCTCCCCCCTAATAAGGCCATAAAATACCTGCTTAAAAATAGCGATGTGATACATCAAATTAGGTCAAAATTTCGCGCTGAATCCGAAAATCATTATCATTTATGATTTTGACTTCCCTCGATGAAGTTCTGCCACCAAACTTGAATTTGAAGGGGACATTAAAGAACTGACACCATTTAGATGAAATGTAATTGAAATTTACGCAAATCAGACATTTGTCACTGATTAGTTTCAACTCTTAGCATACTTTAACCCTCGAAAAAAATTTCCATCCCCTCCCCCTCTCCAAAAATTATAATAAAAACATTCATTTGAAAACAGAAATGCGGCATATCGAAATAGTTCAAAATTTCGCCCTGAATTTGAAAATGGTAATGATTTTTGTATTCAACCTCCCTCGGTGGGGTTTTGCCCCCAAACTACAATTTGAAGCAGGAAAAATGAATAACTGACCTTATTTGATGAAACGTAATTACAATTTACACACGTCAGACTAAAGCAGTCGATCAGTTCCACTTTCATAGCACGTATCAACTCGGAAAAAAAGTTCGATATAAAATATAATTGCATTCCAGAAATTTTGCATCATCGACGCATCAACCATTGCATAAAATTAGCATCATTAGGCTCGAGTAAGAGTTCATAAGCCACCATTCATCATTCGAGTCTGGACTGGATTGTTAATGATCAAATATTTTGTCCAATGGTACTCTCGTATTAATCAAGGTTCCTGATGGTATGAATTAGATGGCGAATACACGTGATCTAAAATTTAGGTGACTGGATTCCCTCCTCCTCACCCCTTCGTTGCGGCCCTGTTAATCAGAATCCCTCTACACTGTATGAAATTTTTCAAAAAAAGGCATTTCTGCAATTATTTTTCACACTGGTTTTAAATCTTGGATCACAATCTCTCTACAATATAGAAAAACTTGCTTCTAAAAAAAAATAATTCCGCAAGTATTTTCAACGCAGATTCACAATTTTTTATCAAAGATATCCGAGATGATCTTGGTCATCAGGAAAATTTGGTTTTCATCACTTTTTGAAGAGAGGGGGGGGTGTTGTGCTGGTGGAAGAAACTGTTTTGAAGAATTCGATAGCAGAAAAATACCTCATCTGTCAAAATTTTTTCATCATTCGAAAACTAAAAAAAAAAAAATCAGCCAGGCAGATTAAGGATTCCTACAGACGGGAAGTACTCAAGTTCAACTTCCTATCCCACTTTGTGGAGGGGGAGGGGGTGTTGGCGTCTAAATCTTAGAAAAATGGACCAGAAAACCACATATTTGAGGCAGTGAGGGAGTGCAATAGAGCTGAAAAGTCGGAACCTCCAAAAAGCACAGCTAGGCCTCCAACTGGATGTACATACCAAATTTCAATTTCTTAGATTAATTTGGTCGGGAAACAGGGGAGAAACAGCCCTTTTTCAAGGTCAAAAAGGAGGAAACCCCAGTCATGCTATGCTGGGTGTTCCGTATTTACCTTCTCATCCTTATACCAATAATAGGTCGACTCATGAGGCTTACATGTACAATAGTTGGCATACCAAAAAATCGCAGGGGCTGAGATATGCTATGTTCAAAATTTTATTTTCGCCAAAACCTGTCGCTCATTTTGAAAATTCAAAGAAAAACAATTGATGATGATAAAAATTCTTTCGAGTATCTGTGGTATAAAAATCAACGGTGGAGCCAAGTGGTTTGTAAAATATGACAAAATAAATACAAAAAAAAAAATGACTAAAAATTTGTAATTTTTTTTTCATTATTTGTGAGTTACCTTTTAAAAAGCTATTATGAGCACCTCATTAAAACATTTTTAAATGAACGAGAGAGCACCTTCAACTTGGTAGTTGGGGTGGTAACTCCTAGGGTTGCATCTATGCGGAGAAAAAAATTCAATTAAAGAAAAAGAAATTTTCAATCATTCTAGGGCCAAAATAAATTTAAAAAAATTCTAATTCTTAAGATAAAAGTGTGAGAAGCAAAACGATTGTGCCATAATGTAAGGAATATTAGTGAGGGACTTCGATAAAAAAAATCAAGATCGGGGATGAAGTGTGTCGATACAAGTATAAAAAAATTTAGTTCAGAATTTTCAATTTTTTGTGGATAACTTCTAAAAAAAAACTAATATGAGCTCCCCACTAAAAATTTTTAAAATGAGTTGCTGTACATCCTCCACTCCATGGCTTGAGCAGTCCCCGTGAAGATTACTTCGCAATGGAGTAAAAAATATATTAAATATTATACAGTAGATAATTATGAATTTTCAAGAAAGAAACATAAAAATTTCAAAATCTTACACTTTCTTTGGTTATGGTTCCATTTTAATCCGTATTACCACAATTTTTAACACTTCAAACAAACACAAGTTTTTACTTAAACGTTTCTAGTTTTTATTCGAGAAGGGAGTATATTTTTGTATTTTTTACACAGCCCTCCTCCTCCTCCTCCTGCCAGCAAATTTATAGCAATACTTATAACCTCCGAAGTAAACTAATTCCAGCATTTAAATTCGAAATCATTCCAGGAGATGATGTGGGAAAAAGGAAATGATAATTAGAGTCGGATTCTCTAACACGAAGAAAAAAAGTACCAAGTAAAAAATAAAAATAAACAATAAATCAACACATTCATTTCATAAAAATATTATCTTGATAAAATCACACTAATTTAACACTTCCATCAAACAGCACTCGTACCAAGTACTGTAACTCTCAGCGATACATTGTCAACAATTCATTCATCTTTCAAAAACTAATCTATATAACCTAAGAACATGTTGCTACTCTCAGCTTCCCCTCTAAGGCTGAATCTTAACCAGGAAATATCGGTATTTAAAAAAATATCATACCAGAAAAAAAGCAAAAGCGAGAAGAAAAAAAAATACCATACACACCGAAGAAAAAAAACCGGGGGAAAAACGAATTTAAAATTCTTAATTTAAAATACTCGACGAAGTCAACAGCAGTATGGTGTACATAGTATATACGATATCCAAGCGCAAAGGCGACGCTATGGTAAAAAAAAAAAAAAAAAAGGAAGTCGAAGAGGCAAAGAAACAAGAAAGAAGAATTTGACGTCGAGTGTGTTTTCTCATTTTTAGAATTTGCTATAAGTTACAATAAGGAGACGATCATAATCCGAGGGAAGATTTCTCTTGGGGGATAAAAATACGCATTGTAACGAGTAAGTATCGTCTGTGTTTACCCGTTTTGCAGATCTCTACTTTTTTTCCTTTTCTTTTTTACCCTGATCTTTCTATTTTTTTTCCACGTAGTAGGTATACACAGTAAGTACACGTTACCTATCTAACTATTCTCTTGTACGATGTACTTTCTTCTTACGGTACACATTTGGTTTGTATTCGTGGCGTAGAGTAAGTACAATTCACCCTTGTCGTATTACACATTAGGATTGAATTGTGCTGGATGCAGAAAAACTACCCACCTCGGCAATATTGCTGTACATACTTTCGAGGAAGAAGAAGAAGAAAAAATACCTATTCGAAGAATTAAATCGGCATATAGACGCGCCAACGTGAAAATTGAGAAAAATTAGGGTGTCTTCGGAGTGGAATTCGCGATTGCATCGACGACGGAAAACCCCTAGAGCGGAGTTGCAAAATTAAAGGGGGTAAAACGAGAAAAAAAATACAACGTAGCGTCGATACATAGCGTAATTATTTATTCATGTATTACGGCTGCAACAAAGAAAAGATTTTTTCGACTCTGTGTCCGTACGATTAGATCGAACCTATAGCGAGGTTTTACTCGTTGAATTTTTTATTCGACTATAGATATATAGAAGAGAAAAAAATCGTCTGTGTGGGATGTGCATCAGATGTGTAATACGATGAGAGTTGTGACGAGACGATAACGATATCGACAATAAGTGTTTTTTTGCGTTTTCAAAATCAACCGATACGAAGAAAAAAGGGTTAGCTCATTTTTAACGCTGCGCTGTAAGACTTCCAAAATAAATTATTCTTCGTTCAGGAAAAAAAAAAAACGGTACGCACTTAATTGTTAAATTGGCGATACAGGAGGAAGAATCCTGCCATGGCAATGACATTTTGAACAACTAATTCAAGTAATCACCGAAGCAGTATCAGGAACTTGTAAGCTTGGTCATGCGTCATAGTCATAGCAGTTACTCAAAAATATCAGATTACAATAGGTAAGCAAATGTAATAAGCAAAAATTTTCTATCTTGTGGAACTTAGAATATGTTTCTCTTAAGCTGTCCTTACCTCAGAATGGACTTCAAATTTCCTTCAAATTTAAATTAAAATTCATAGTAAATTTTTTCAATCAATATTCTGCATTCAATCAAAAATTCAACAATTTTCAATTCTAAAGGCTCGTTCCATATCAAAACGACCCAAATTTGACCTTAGAACTTTAGATTTTGCAAATTCCTCGATAGCATAGTGAAAGAAACACCGTCATTTTGACTTTAATCTTTCAGGAAGATAAGAGGTAGTTCTTGCAAGTTTCAGCTCAAAGTTCAATTTTCAAGTTGAAAGCCCAAGCTTTTACGATAAGTAGAAAGGTAGAAAACTCTCATTTGAACATCTGAAAAAATTACCATATAGAGACCTTTTTACGTTTGTTTCTACTTTTTAATTTTCGAAGTGGGAGCTCAATACCCTTAGGGACACATGAGTCTTTAATTTTGATCGAAATTCAAAAAAAAAAAAGAATGAAGTGACATATCGATTCTTACTAATTCAAGAACGGTGAGTTTGAATATTCACTTGTTTTTAGAGCCCCCCCCCCCCCC
>FIZR01023435.1:0-23846 GCA_900060175.1 Ferrisia virgata | reverse complement strand
TATCCAAAAATCAATCTCCTAAGTTAATTAGCAGGGGAGATATGGGGGTTTTCCCTCCCTTTTGACCCTAAAGAAGGGCTTTTTCTCCCCCATCTACTCACCAAATTGAGCTAGGAAGTTGAAATTTGGCATGTACATTCAGTTAGAGCCCTAGATGTGTCTTTGGGGGTTCCAACTTCTTAGCTCCATTATATCCCCTCACACCCCCCAAGCGGATTTTTGATCGTTTTTCATTTTAGGAGTTTTTTGAGTTTGCTCCTCGTATAACTCACCTCTAAATTGAGATGGGAAGTTGAAATGAGGTATGTACATTTAGTAGGGGTCCTAGATGTTCCTGGGGGGGGGTGACTTTTCCGTTTCACTTCACCCTCTCCCGACCTCAAAAAAAAAATTGTTTTTTGGTCGCTTTCCCTTATTTTTTGAGTTTGTCCCTCGCATAATTTTGTCTTTTTTCCCTATTTTTTTCAATTTTCATGATTGTAGTATGTAAACAAAATCAGGTTGAAAAAGTATCAAGAAATTATTCAGAATGTGATGTTATACGTTGAAACTTACAAACAAAAAATGTTGAAAGTGAATTGCCGGAAAAGTCTATGATCAATTTTTTTTTTCAATTTTTTAAATTTAAATTGTCCTAGAGATATGCACTTTTCTTTTTTCCCTGAAATGGATTAAAGAATATTAAAATGAAAATTTTCATAAAAATTTATAAAAGTAAAAAAATGTGGGGGAAAAATGCTGATTTTTAAAATTTTTGAATGACTTTATTTCGCTATTTTTTCCATTCTCCTCTCCAACTACCCAAGGTGGAAAAAACTGGTCCTACGAAAAATTCAATCTACAGATTTGCTTGTGTACTCATCTCCTTCCAATTTTTTTTTCAGGGATTTAAAATTTTTAAAAATTTGAAGGCAAATGAGAAAATTTTGGGGCCATATTGAAGATCTTGTAATTTTCATCATATCACCATTGTCATCAATTTGAACACTCGTATAAAAACTTCTTTTTGGAATTTTTTTTTGTTACAAAGTCGCTCTGAAAATTTCACCAAAAAGACGAATTTTTTTTCAATATAATCCAAATCTATAAGAGCTTCACCTCGATTAAATTACCCGCCACAATAATTAATACCAACATTCCGACCAAACGTTGACCTAAATTGAAAACAAAACCACACAACGTTGGTTCAAATGTTTTTAAAATAATGACGTCGTTATAGCACGCGCGCATAACTCCATATAACTAAACATGTACGTAAGTATATAATGTACATATGTATGTATGTATGTATTTTCGCTCGTATAAAATTCACACACAAACACGTACGTACGCATATATACGCGAACAGAGCAGACCAGCTGCAAAACGTCAAAAATTGATCGTACATAAGAGTACAAAACACGCGATTATTAAAATACCGCACCTATACGATCATTTATAAAACGTGCTTCTTTAAAGTTGTGCCAAGAATTTCGAAACACAAGGTACATAGCTTTCTAGCTTACGTACATTTCCGGTACCTACTTCCCGAAATTTTCGCCTCCCCCGTGGCAGTGCGATGAAGCACCGTATCAGCGCGACAACGATCGACTTAAACCGCAATGACAATTTTCCACGATCGCGGTGTGGTGTTGTTTTTCAAACACGACAGTAAATGTGGTCGATCGTTTTGCTGAGAATACCACGACATGAACTAATTCACATGAATCACTATCATACATACAAGTAGGTATACCAGGTATAGGCATACACAATCGTATACCTACCAACGAATACCACTGTAAAAACTCTCAAAAGATTTATTACTTTACCGATAAGGTATTCTTTTTATCTATTTTATTATAAAGACATGCATCTTGTAAATTGTATCGAAACACGAGCTGATAATTTAGAGTAAATTTATACACGAAGAAGAATAAGCAATTTTGCAAAACGCTTAGTAAATTCGAGATAATCTGCGTATATTTTTTCCTAGAAAATATCCAGCTTATCGAAACAAATAATTGGAGATAAAAATACCGAAATATCTACACGCCGAGTATTATACTCATCTTGAAACAATTTGTCGAGTCGTAAAACACGTTAATAGGTAGTTTTCCAATTACTACCGAATAAAGGAAATATTTCAGTATAATTTTAACGAACTACGAACTAATTAGAATCTACAATACCTACGCCTATTATAATTGCTTTAAAATACTGTCAAATTACACACCCTGAATATTAATTTAATAACGATGCGATTGTGAAACGTCATATTGTTAATTTTCATCAGCAACGTTGGCCATTCTTTATTAAAATTACTTTCGGTGTAAAATTTGATTAGAAAATTTACAAATGGAGCAAAAGGCGTGACCTTGATAATTTCACACAATGATCTTGAGAGAGAAATTATGTGGCTGAAACGCGAGGCACCGCGACAAACATATTTACTCGCGGACCATTCGTTAAAAAGTTTTATTATCAGACGAGTGAATAGTGTATTTGAAATAGTGAGCAGGGGGAGGGAGGGAGGTCAATAAAGCGCCAGCACATAACATGTTGTACCTATTTAAACTCGTTACATCATCGTGTGGTGATTAAAAATTTGGCGAATGACGTGAACCGTATAGAACAGGATTTGCATCCCTTTTGAATATTACACAGCGAAGTGAATCATATCCTGGAAATAATGGTAATTTTGCCAATATCAATAATGGACCAATAAGGAGGACAGTGAAATTAAGGCGAGAAAAATCCACACATGGTGCACACATGTTCCCTTCGTAATACGCGAAAAACTCAACGTTGGAAATTTCTGCAGTTCATCCAAGACCTTGAAAATTTCGCTTGCTTTCATTATTAAAGCTTCGCGTCGTGTTTTGTTTTTCTCTGATATTTTTCTGTTGATTTATTAAGAATGTTGGAAAAGGTGAAGAAGAAGGACAATAAAGAAGACCATCCCTTTTGAAAGAGGAATCTAATCGAGTGTCACGGTCACGCAACAATAAATCGTACATTGGTTTGCTAGTTTTATATTGTAAAGAAATGAACAACGGTGGGTAGATTCTTCGTGGTAGGGACGTATAAAGGCTGACCTTTTTCTTGAACTATATGAAATTACTCTCTAAGGAAATATACCAGAAGAAAATCTAAACTTGTTGGGTACCGGGTGTATAAATTTACAATCACAGAAAATAATAAGCAGATAGTTGGTGATTCGAAGGATCTTTCATGGGATTAATTACGACGATTCGGTAATGTCCAATGTACACGGTTCCTCACTTTACTAAATTTGATTCTGTTTGGCTTTTTTCGAAATTTATTCAAGTACGCAAGCAGCCGAATTGTGAGAGTCACAACCGAAGTAAATACTCGTAAATATTGCTTCTATTAAGTCGCGGTGCGGTGGAAATTCCTCACGCGATTAGTTTCTTCATAAACGCGAAAAGGTAATCAAAACAAGGAAGAGGAAGTGAAAAGAGAATCAATTTCAAAGTAAACGCACATAAAACAAATCAATACCAAAGTTGAGAAATTCTTTTACCAAAGACGAGATTAAAGGTCGAATGAAGTTTTTATCAAAGGCTTCATCAAGTTTATTCCTATATCCCGAGAACGGATTTTTCATATTGTTCAAAGTTACGAAAAAATGGAAACTTATTTGGTACTTCCAGACTTACTGAGAAGGGAGAACAACCACGTTATGATGCTCTCGAATCTGAGATATAATTAAAGGCCATAAATTAAATAAAAAGACATGCTAAAAATTAACTTATTTTATTACTTCGGGTAAGAAATAATTGAAGTTGAATGTTCTCCAGGAGGAGAAGAGTTAAAGAGAGGATCTCACAGATATCTTGCTTATCTCATAACTTTAAATTTTTCTCATCAAATCTGAGTACTTCATTTTGATATAATATTAAAAATTACTCTTCCGAAGAAAGTAATTCGAGTATATTTTAACCAATTTTCTAGAAAAAAAATCAAAATCTTAAAATTTTTTCAAAAACAAAAGACTTTGAAGACAAAAAACATTGTTACACTCGTAATATAAAGTGAGAAGAATATACAGATGGGTTTGACGCTGGAGCTGGAAGGCACAAGAAAGAAGGTTCAGTCCTTGTGGTATTTTTAATTTAGAATCTACAAGAGGCATTTTGATCTTCTCTTGAAAGTAATTATGCAACTTTCAACAATGAAAACCAGTCAAGACTTTTCCTCAAAAATGTCAAATTATATATACTCGTGAGAAATTTTGCAAATCCTCTTCAAACTTAAAGGAAAAAGTATCATAGTGCTGACTGAAAAAAATTATTCAATTTGAAAATAATTTATTAAGAAATTTATTTTCAGTTTAAATATGTGGCAAAGAATTGGAGCTCGAAAAATGAATTTTTATATTCAATACTTTTGGAAATATAATCATCGTAATGGATGGTAACTTTTCAACCAGATTTTCTATGTCATATTGTCAATGAAAATCAGGCTATTACTGTCTATCGACCTGCAGTGGGTGAGAGGGTTGATATCAACAGAATCTTTTCTGAGATTCTGGAAACCATTGCGACCAGTTTTGGTTACGCCAGATATTTATTTTTTTTACTTTTTTCATGAAATTGAAAAATTATTTACTCAGTTTGATACTGAACAAAATCAATCAAAAAATACTTTTTTTAGAGTCCTTACAAAATGTACATACCAAATTTCAACCCTGTAGTTCAATTAGTAAGGGAAATATGCGAAGATCGTTTTTTTTAATATTAGAAAAAGGTATGCAACCCGTACGGGAGGTACGGGCGATTTTCGTTTCTCAGCACTCCCTTCCTCAAAGTTGTACCAAACTGATTTTTGATACGAGGTCATTCCCGCTCCAGAATATCAAATGGTACGCCAATTAAAGCCTACCCCCCCCCAATTTGAAGTGGTTTTTTTCAGTTTTTGAGTTTGTCCTTCCCATTACACTCCCTCCCCCCCCCATCCAACTGAAAGTATGTGATTTGGTGCGTAAATTCAATAAGGCTGTTAGTAGTGCGTATGGGGATGGATGGGGGGGGGGGAGTTTGGATTTTTTAGTCCATTTGTTATGCATGTAGATTCATTAGGGGTCTTAGATGCCCTTCATGAGGATTTTGACTTTTAAGCTATTCATTTCTTCAACAACTCACATTATACTTACAAACTTTTGGCTGATACATTGCCAATTTTCAAATTTCCAAAGTTCAAGCTGCCAATGGGTTCAGGAAATTTAGAATTCAATTATTGCCAATGAAAACCAGGTTATTACAAACTATCGACTTACAATGAATGAGAGCGGAAACATCAACAAGAGCCGTTTTGTGGTCCTAGAGGACCCATATGACCATTTCTGGCCATATAAAACGTTTATTTATATTTTTTATTTTTTTCACCCCGAAACTAAAAATTGTTTTCTCGGTTCAATAACGACCAAAATCAATAAAATTTGGGTAAAAGGCTTTGATTGGCAGCAATTTTTGTATTCTGGAATGAGGATGACCCGGATCAAAATTGAGTAATGCCTAAATTTTGGGAGAGGGAGTGCTGAAGAGCTAAAATCTTAAATATTGTTCAGTTTTGAGCCAGTCGATAGAGAACCCAAAGTTGTATAGCATATCCAAAAATCATCCTCCTACGTCGATTAGGAGAGTATCAATAAATCCGTTTTGGGGCCCTAGAAGACTATTTAGACCATTTTTGACCATGCCAGACACAAATATTTAATACTTTATTTATTTATTTTTTTAAACTAAAAATCATTTACTGAGCTCGACACAGACCAAAATCAGTCGAATTTGGAGAGTAGACTTGGATTGGCAGCTGATTTGATATTTTTGAGCGAGGATGATCTCGGGTTAAAGTTCACTCATGCTCAAATTGAGGGGGAGGGGGTGGTGAGGGGGTTAAAATGGAAAAAATTATTTGTTTTTGAACAAATCGATAGAGAATCAAAAGTTACAGCGTATATCCAAAACTCAGCCTCTCAAGTCGATTAAAGAACGCGATGATAATGGTGGGGCTGGAGGGTTATTCTTTATTGATCTTGAAAAAAGACTATTCCACGCATATCTTCCTTCCAAATTGAGCTAGGAGGTTGAAATTTGTGAAATTTGGTATGTACATTTCGCAAAGGTTCTTGGTATTCTTTTTGGAGATTTCAACTTTTCAGAACCATTGACCCCCCCCCCCAGTCACAAAATGGGTTTTGATAGGCTTATCATTTTTTAAGTTTGTACGACGCACATCTCCCGTCCAAATCGAGCTAGGGAGTTGAAATTTGGTGTGTAGATTTAGTAGGGGTCCTAAGTGAGCTTTTTTGGGGTTTCAAATATTCATTCCTATATCTACCTATGCTCCTACCATTACTGAAGTAAAAACATCCCAATGGGCATTTTTTTTATATTTCATAAATAAACAATGAAAAATCAGGCCCAATTTTTTTTGTTATGTAAAAAGTTCAGTTGAGAGTATTTTTTAGCTTTTGATGGGGGGGGGGGGATCTGAATTCCAAAACCTAGTTTCCACTGCCCATTTAACAATTTTCCCGATTTTTCTCAACTTTCCTCCAGTTCTCTAGAAAATTTCAAAAAATAATAATAATTATGAATAAAAAAGTAAGGATCAAAACACTTTATCTTTCGTCATCAGGCCTCATTAATCATTACCCATACTTCAATAACTACAGGTTAGAAATTAGTTCGTGAAATGTCTTCAAAACAATACAAAAGTTGTAAATAATTGTGCAAAAAAAAAAGAAAAGTAAGAAAAAACACAATTTTAAAATGAAAAATATTTTGATCGTCATTATTATCGAAATGAGTTGTTTACATTACCCCTCTCCCCTCCTAATTACCAGGTGACTTCACTTCTCTCCCCTGATAATATTCAAATTTTCAATTCAGAAAGGAGAATGTATGTAAACGTACAGCTTTAAAATGAGAATTGAGAATTAAAAAGATTTGAATGAACTAAAATTACTGATAAGAAAAATACAACTCAATAATGCGTTGGTTTTTTTCATCTGGCGATTAGAAGATGAATTTCTTCTATAAATCTTTTCGTACACGAATCTAGTCGAAGATAAGTCGATTTTGATGTATTGTCGCGAGTCTAAATCGTAATTTTTTTTCGTAATGTGAGGAGGGGAGAGGGAGGGATTGAATTTCTACGAAGTATTTTAATCTTAATTCTTGCGGAATGTGGTTGTTCTTTTACAACAGGCAGACAAGGGTTGAAAAAAGTTCAAGATCGTTGACCTTGGCAGTATCGGTACAAAGCACGTAGATATAAAACGATGCATAAACGCGAAGTACCAAGAAGGCACTTTTAAGTTTCTCACAGCCCTATGAGGTTACCATAATACACGCGGAACAATTCCAAGATCTAGTATATCGTATGAACAACTGAACGTACTCACGTTGCTAGCGTAGAATCCATAAAAATTGACGTTATACGAAGATGCAAAAATATATGTAAATAAACCTAGGCGATTACGAGGGTGCCCGCAATTAACTGGTGTATGTGGTATCGTATGCTTATATGTACATATACGAAAATTAATTAACACTACGTACATATACAGTACGACGATGCAATGTACATTTGAGACGATTCAACTACCTAATGCCTGCTCAGGGTGCTCACATAACGTATGTACATAATACCTACACATATACAGAATATGATCACCGTAGATAAGTTAGGTAGGTAGGTAGGTAGGTAGGTACAGGTAGGTAGATAGGTATATAAACATCGATCATTCGCACACACCATCGTACAATACGTAAGCAGCACGTGGAATTATAATTAAATACACCCATCAACGAATAATGAGTAAGGTACGACGATAGTGTACCAGAGCAACGATACAAAGTATACTTCAAAAGAACCCACTTTACCGATCAGTATGACTCTAAAAAAAAAAAAAAAAAGCACATGTACCTAGTGAATTTCATCAGTATACCGCAGTCTAATATTATGTACATGTGCATGTAATGTACATGTACATCGAGAGTCGAGACGAAACAACATATTCTACTACAGCTGTACAAGATCAATACGATATTGATTTTTTCCACCGCATAATATGCTACGTTCAGCAGGTTAGCTTATTGCCTACAGTACATGAAAGATCATCATCATTCATTCAATGGGGTAAAATCAGTATAAAAACTTACTCGACACACACGCGACAAATATTTACAAGTTTACAAATTGCCAAATTGCTGATCGTCTGGTTCTCACGTGCGAAACAACGTAACAACACGATACGTTACGTATACGGTAACAAGATACGATACGAAACATAAACACAATATCGATCACCAAGCTACAAGCTCCACTGTAGGTTTCGCTCTAACACGAAGAATTTTTGGTTTAAAATAATTGACACAATATAAATTGAAAAACGAATCAAAAATTTGGAAAAATCGAAAAAGTAACGATAAAAATATTGGGTAAAAAAAAAATATATATCGTATGTAGGTATCGACGAACATATACACAACAAAACAACACTCAACTAAGCCGCAGTGTTACAACTGGGATATAACGCAAAACGTAACAGCGCTGTAGATAAGCTTCACAGACGGCGTTTTGTTCGGTGTACTGTGTATTTGCTGGTCTTGTATGTTTGCGTATTTCCGAACACCACGACAGGAAATAATACCTGCGGTACACTTGGCGCAAAATTTTGCTCCGTTGTTTCATTGGTCACCGGAGCATGTAGGTCAGGGATAGATGGCGCGTGGTTTATTTATATATGTATGTAGTATATAAAATATACTACATAAATGTAAGTCTATGTATAATAATGTTGTTGTTGTATTGTTTTTGCAATAGATAGGTAGTGCAAACTGCAAACTAGCGTCCGAGTATTTAAATCGACAATTTGTAACGAGTCGAAGCTTATACTAAATATGGTAAAAAATTATACTAAATTGAAGGCGATTCATTATGAATATGGGATTATCATCACGTGACCAATCGTACATTCAAGCTTTTGAATTCTATTCCAGTTAAATTGTAGGTACCGGTATTGTAAGGATGAGAGAGACTCAATAGAATCAAAAATGGGAATAGTTGATGGTTTAAATTTTTATTTTTTCCAGAAACGTTGGGAAGGATGAACAACGAAGTGGAAAAATAGTTGCGAAATAATATTGAAAAAAAAAGTGACGATAAAGATCTTCGATTTTGGCTGAAATACGTGAATTTCCTCGCTTCATTATCTGTTACGATCTTCGTATCACAAAAATTTCAAAAATTTTCGTCAGTTGCAATTTTTAGCCTGATTTTTTGTGTCATATTGTCAACGAAAACCAGGCTAATACAGTCTATCGACACACAGCTGATGGAAGAAAGAATATCCACGAAATACGTTTTAGGGTCGTAGAAGACCATTAAGACGATTTTTAGCCATGTCGGATATTTATCCTCTCCCCCCCCCCACAACATTAAAATCATTTACATCAAAAATAGAAAAACCCCCATATTCGATAGACCAGCAAAATTTGTTTTGGGGTCATCGAAGATAATTAAGACAATTTTTGATCATGTCAGATATTTATTTTAATCTTATTTATCCCCTTCTCCCACATTAAAATCATTCACTCTGTTCGATACCGACTAAAATCACTCCAATTCGATCCATCACCTCAGTTCAGTAGCGGATTAGATATATATGAATACGAATAAACTTGGGTCAAAATTCAGTTACACCCCGATTTGGGGGAGGAGGTGCTGAGGGGTCAAAAACACAAAAATTGACCCTTTTTAATAAAATCTATAGAGAACTAAAAGTTGTATAACATATCCAAAAATTAACTTCCCAAGTCTATTAGGAGGGGAAATACAGCAGGTTTCTTCTTTTTTGACCTTGAAAAAAGGGCTGTTCCTCCCTTATCTTCTCACCAAATTGAGCTAAGAAGTTGAAATTTGGTATGTACATTGAGTAGAAATCATGGATGTGCTTTTTGGGGGTTCTGATTTTTTAGCCCCATTTTACCCCCTCACAGCCCCAAAAAAGTGATTTTTTGGTCGTTTTTTCTAATTTTTTGAGTTTGTTCCTCGCATAACTCGCCTCAAAATTGAGCTAGAAATTTGGAATTAGGTATGTACTTTTAGTGAAGGTTGTAGATGTGCCTTCTGGGAGTTCTGCCCTATTTCACCCCCCCCCCAGTTCCAAAAAAAGAATGGTTTTTTGTTTTTCTTGTCTTCGTTTCTAATTTTTAGAGTTTGTTCCTCGCATAACTCCCCTCCAAATTGGGATAGGAAGTTGAAATTAGGTATGTCTCGTCGTCTGTAGAGACCCTCGATGTGCCTTTTGGGGGTTCCAACCTTTTAGCTCAATTGAACCCTTCCCACCCGTAATGCTTTTTTTCAATACCCATGATTGTAATACGTCACGAAAATCAGGCTTATATTTGGTGTCATATTCAGAACATTATAAAAATTATTCATCATGTTTTACAATTTTTTAGATCCTTATAATAATGAATAAATTTTATTAATGACTTTTAAAATGCATAAAAATAAGTCAAAAATCGCTTCGACTGATTTCTAAATACCAACGTGTTTGTGGAAAAAAAATTCTAAAAAAAATCGAAAATTCAAAATTAACGTAAAATTATCGTATAAATTGTCTGAGCACCTTCCTAGCATGTTATATTTCAGTTTTTCATGTTTTTTTTTTAAAATTCACAAAACATTCATGAATAAATGCATATAATCAATAATTAGAACATGGGGGGGGGGGTTTATAATGGGATCTTTTCATTTATTGCTGTTTCTTCTTATTTTAAATAGATTTTTATTAAAAAAAAATTCAATATATCCTCATTTTTTAAAGTTTTTTGCAGTTTTTGACATGAGCCATCCTTCAAGATGCAAAAATAAGTATTCTGGAAGTAAGTACTTACTGAGATACATATTTTTGTAAAAAATTTTCTACGTATCTCTTTTGGTTTTAGCGTAATAAAGGTTTAAAATTTTCTTTTGCTCATTTTTCTGGATCTATTGGCTAAATAGCCACTTTTCACTCTCAGGGAACAATTCTAGATCATAGATATGCAACATATCTATATCGAAAACGTACACCACCTACTCACCAATTTTTTTGCACATTTATCCAGCTTAAACATTTTCACATCAAATGCAAAAATAATTCATTGTTTTTTTATTTAGAGAAACTTGTTGCGTTCCAAATAAATTAATTAATTTCATCAATTTTTTAATTTTTTATTTTTCCCAGTTTCAACTTTTTTTTACATGTCAAGTTCCCTATTTTTTTTAACTGGACACCAATGTCAACATTTCAACATGAAATGAAAAATTCACTCATAATCGTTTTTAATTTTTTGTTATTTTTATATTTTTTTCCACATTTATTCAACTTGGACATTTTAACATGAAGTGGAAAGACATCCACGCAAACATTTTAATATAAAGTGTAAAAATCATTCATAATCATCTTTCATCGCTAATTTATGATCAAAAAATTCGAACCAAATATCAAACACTCAATTCAGACATTTTAACCTAAAGTCCAAAAATCGAGCCGTACTCATTTTTCATCGTGGGGTTTATCAAATTTTCCCACCCTTAAGGCATATCCATGTTAACTTTTCAACATAAAGTCCTAAAATCAAAAATATTACATCAAAACGTTATATCAAAAATATCACATTAAAAACGTCACGCTTTCACAGAATGACCCCCATTCCTGAGACATATCCATGTAAAATTTGAAAAAATTCTGATAAATAGCCCCTTTCAGCCCCTACATATTATGATTAGTTTCAATTTTTTAGTATGAGCACATCTTCATGACGATTTTTTAATAAGACATATGCCTTTTTTCACTACAGTGACGGAAGGGAGTCGGGTGAAGATCGGGGGAGGGAATTCCAGAGCTCGAAAATTGGGGAGGGGTCTCTTATAATTTTTCATGATAATTTTAAAAATCTGAGGACAGGGCCAAATTACTATCACTTATCTTAACCGTAGGTACTAAGTGCCTTTTAGACTTGGAGGTTTTCTTCATTTTTTTTTTAAATTTAAAAAAAAATCAGAAATTAAAAAATTTTTGAAAGTTAATACGCTTCTTTTTATTGGAAATATGATATAAAAAATAAGGCTAAAAAAATTGAAAAAGCTTCATACTTTACAGATCTTTTTGGAATGGCCAATTGATGAATTAAATAAAAAAAAGTAATTTAAAAAGATTCACGCAAATAATTAAAAAATTTCATTCCTAAAATAATGTCATGTTTAATTTGAGCTGAAGCCATATTATTTTAATCGTAATCGGAATCAACTATGTATGAACTTGGATTATTTTTCATTTGAATTTTTTAATCAGCCTTATGTTCATATTCCTCTTTTCACAATAACACAATCCTAATTTTCACTCTTCTCATGTCTAAAAATATTATTGATGCACAATTTGCTATGTTATGGATGACATCATATTTAATCCAGTCAACGATTCATATTTTTTTTTAAATGAAAGTAAAAATATTATTTAAAAAAATAAATAAAGTTTTTTTAGACATAAAATTGTCCAAATTCATGAATTTATCATTAGTCCATTTTTAGAGAGAAAAAAAATTAAAAATTAGAAAATATCTGTAAGGGATTAATAAGTAATATAATATTAAAATGAATATATCATCGAATAGCTGAACTCCCCTACTGAAATATAAGCATTCTGGAATAACGCCGTAAATACTGAAGAATATGCAATATTATTAACATGCAAAGATACCAACGTACATAATTGTGATAAATCAGGCGCGAAATCTCTTTAAATTCGATATGATTGGTCAGTTTGTAAACGAATCATAATGTAATAAGCTAATTTAATAGGCAATTAGATACTTATTTTTATTTTAAAGAAATAAAAATAATTTACCTGTTCATCCAAATGAGCCAATCCATATTTTGATGTAAGAATTCCATTCACGAAAGTTATTTTGCGAACAATATAGCATTTCAATTTCAAAAATCCAACTGTGCAAGTTCATGAAAAAATTAAATTATTTTTCTCTTTTAGATTGATTTCAACCGTTACACTGAAATTCAAAATTAGAATAAAATAATTAATGCTTATTTACTCATAATTTACTCGTAGGCAGTAAACATTAATATTTTATTACCAACAAAAAAAAAATAAGCAACAAAATAAACACACCGAGAAAAAGAAGAAACAATACAACTAATGTTAAATATCATCTCACCCACCCCAAAAGATAAAAGTAAAATTTTTTAATTATTTTTTCATGTCGTTGATTACTCATTTTACCTAATAAAATATTAATTTATTTTTAAAAATTAAAACAAAAATTATTATCAAGAAGCTTTTGAGGAAATGCTTGTTGTGTATTTGCTACCTACGACTCATCTTTTTATAGATTTAATTATTCGTCATTTTAAAATGAAAATTAAATTGCACAATAAATATTAACGAGTTTTTAAGTGGTAAAAGTATAGACATAATGTTGGTAGTCGTGCGTGGAAAAACAACCGTGTAGTCGAGGAAAACACATTTTACTAAAGTGGTTTAATGGATTCGTAATACATACGAAAACAGTTTCCATTTACAAGACACTAATGATTTGTAATCAAAAATAAAATGAATCATGACTGAAATTAGAAACTGACGTTGCAAGTTTTTTATTAATTCATTGGAAACAGAAATTTCCAATTTCAAATATTCCCATAAATTTACGTGCTATTTATAATTTATAAATTAAATGACCCATGTTTTGAGACGTATGAAAAAAGAGAAAGATATTTTTTAGACTTTTGGAAATTTGAATAAACAACAAACAATTATTTGTTGGATAAAATTGCCAATGTGTTAATTTTTCCTTTATTTTTAAAAATTAATTTCATATCATTTATTCATAACGTTAACAAATTTTTAAAATATGGCAGATCAGCCAAATTTGCAATTATTAATAGCAAAACGAGGTACTGAAGTGACAAAATTCTAGTTCTCTTGCTTAAATATGTAACTTAAAATGAAGGTATCCAGAACTGAGATGACTTATTTTTTCCTTTTTTAAAACCCCAAGTATTCTGTAACTTTTTCAATTTAAAAAAAGAAAATAATAATATTAAGAGATGGTAAATTGGTAAATAATTTTTTTTTTCAAAAACTCATCTTTTAATTCTACATGTCCAGCAATAATTTAGCTATTAATATATTTTTAACGTTTCGAATATTTAATTACAAATATATAAGTGTAGAATTACACACTCCTTTTTATTTTAAACTATATCATACGAAAAATTTACATATTATTGATATCATTCAATTTACAACAAGAAAAACATTATTTTACCAACTTTGTATTTAATACTTTACTTGCACAATAAACGTTTCAGTTTATTTTCTGAATATAAGGCTTTACTTGTATTTTATTTTTAATTCAAGCTAAAAAAACCACGATAGTCTTTTCTCGTACCCATTAAGCTTTCAATTATCTGTTTTCAAAATTGCATTTGTATACAACCTAACGTTCAATATTTTCACGGTTCATTACAGAAAAAAAAAAAAAAAAAAAAAAAAAAAAAAAAAAAAAAAAATTTTAAAAAAAAATTTTAAAAAAAAACAAAAAAAAATTTTAAAAAAAAAAAAAAAAAAAAAAAAAACGAAAATAAACTAAACATTTCAAAAAGAATTTTTCCTTCATACGTCCATTTCTGATCATCCATGCCAATAATTTTTTATAAATGGCACGTTTGTAATTTTTAAATCATAACATTTTTTTAATCTCTATAATTTCAGTGTTTTTATTCATGAATTTTCTCTCAAAGCAATGTTTAACAAAAAAAATTAAATCATGCGTTGAACATAAATGGAAAAAAATTCCTATCTACCTAATTAGGGGAAGGAGGAGAGGGTAAAATTAAATATAATAACGAGTATTGTCCTTGTTATCGTTGAGAAGTATGTAAATGTCAGAACGTCGCAACTGCCACGAGGCTGATATAGACAACACGTAATACTTGGAAGATGATAAAGTTGCTTTATATTTAAACACAGTTTATCAGTAGACCCCTGATACCTTTCATTTATCTCATTTTTACATGGAATTCGGCTCCATCATTTCTTATCTCAATTATGTGGTGTGGAGAAAAAAAAGTTAAAAATAATTCGATGTAAAATTTAGATTGATTATTCGAACGATATTACGCTAATGATGAACAATTTATTTTATTTAGTTAATTTTTTTCAAGTGTTTGAGCCCTATTAGACCTAACTTCAAAAAATCAATGAAAATTTTGAAACATTGATAAGAAAACATTCGTGATTTAAACGTGCTCAACTTACGTCAATATAATTAAAAGAAAATATTCTAAGTTCAATTTTAATACCTACATTAATATTGACCTTAGTCTTAGTACATTATTATTTTAAAATATTTCCTAATTTCAAGTTTGGTATTTTTGGTGATTATAGTTTGAAAATTTAAAAAAAAAATTAATTTTAATGTCTGAATTAATTTCTGGCTTAATAGATCATCATATTTACCCATTATATAGTTTTCCAGTTTCGAGCTTGAATGTTGGAATTTATTTTTTTTTTAAAAAAAGCATCTCAAGTTTTTTCAATCTAATTTTCATGGAGAATCGAAGTTACGTCAAGTGTTCCTTTTATGGAATAAAAAAGCAGCATTTTAAGATGCTTTTTTTAATCAGTGAAATGACCGATGGGAAAGGTAAATTTTGGAATGCATACTTGAAACCTTCGAAGAGCACCTCGAAGAATCCTACTAAATTGTTACAGCAAATTTCAAATTTCTATTCTATAGCTCAATTTAGAGAGGAGATATGGGAAAGAAAAACTCGAAAAACAGTGAGCTGAAAAGTCGAAACCTATAAGACACATCCAGCACCCCCTACTAAATTTAAATGTTAAATTCCAACCTACTAACTCAGTTTGTAGGGGAGATACGCATGGAACAGCCGTTTTTCACGTTGAAAAGGGAGAAACCCCCTTCATCTCTCCCCTTCTAATATTGATACAGGAGGTTGATTTTTAAATATGTTGCACAATTAATAAAAAATTTTTGCAACTTTATCGACTCGCACCCTCTCCGCAGAATTTTGACCCAAAGTCATCCGCATTTATATATAGTAAATCAGCTTCAAATCCAAGTCTATTAATCAAATTTGAGCAGCTTTTGTCGGTATCGAGCTGAGTATAAGATTTTTAGTTTTAGGGAGAAGGCGGAGCGAGGGGGAGGGGTAAAAAAAAGATAACAAATATCAGACGTACCCAAAAGATATTTTTACAATCTCAGCCGAAAACCGATTTTTTTGGAAACTCTCCTTTTTTCCACACCACATGATTCAGAAAATCAGGCTAAAATACACTGAAATGAAAGGGAAATAAAGTCATCAAATTTTATTAATAGTTCATTATCACTTTTCATATGAGTCAAGAACAATCTGATATGGCGAAAGAAACGTCTCTATAAGAAAATATTCTACCTTTCAATAAGCCTAATGCTACTAACATAGGCGCACCAAGAAATTTTTCAAGGAGGGGGGGGGGTGTTAAACTTGAATTCTTGAGCATAGCAAGAGAAAAATTTTGAAAACAATGGTACTTTAAGCCATAGAAAGTGCATATCCCAGAGTTTGGGTTTCAAATTTTGAAGTCTCATTACGAAAGTGATGGGTTTTTAACGATTTGGGTACTGAATTCAGCTTAAATATGAAAAATTTTCAATTTTTTCGCGCCTAAAAAATGGCTATAGACTGGTAAGCTCGCCCTTGGGTCCAGCACTGGCTGCTTATCGCATTAGAGTGCAATTTTTCGAAAACATTGTCTCCCTAATTTGATTTTCTATGTAGAAAAAAAACATTGCAATGCGTTGCTTTTGGAGCACGATTTTTCTAAAGAAAAGGAGATAAGAGAATAGTCCAATCATGATCCGTGGAATATAAAAAAAGTTGCTCTCTGGAATGTGTTTTGTTCAGTAGTGGTAGGGGTACAGGTAGACATTGGAATGAATATCTAAAACTTCAAAAAGGCACATTTAGGACAACTACTAAATCTACACACCAAATTTCAACTTTCTAACTAAATTAGGAGAAGAGATATGCGTGGGACAAACTTAAAATATCAGATTAGCCAACTAAAAAACTACTTTTTTGGGGCTGTAAGGGGTGCAAGGAGGTTGAAAAGTTTAACACCCCAAAAGGTATACATTTTCATATTCCTAGCTCGATTTGGAAGGTGGATATGTGTGGAACAAACTCAAAAAATTAGAAAAATCGCCCAAAACCACATTTTTTAGAACTGGAAAGTGGAGGGGGGAATCTGCAAATTTTAAACCCCCGAAATACAAATCTAGAAGGTCTAATAAATATCTATGTCAAATTTCAATTTCCTATCTCGATTTGGAGGGGAGATAAACTTAAAAAATAAGAAAAGTCGCACAAAAATCAATTTTTCGAGGATGAATTGAAAAGTTGAAATCTCCAAAAGACACATGCAGAACTCCTAATAAATTTCTATGCCAAATTTTGATTTCTTAGTTCACTTTGGAGGGGAGATATGCTCAAAAAATAAGAACCCTCCACCAGTTTCCACTTTGGAGCTGTAAGGAGGTGCGATGGGTCTGGAAAGTCTAATCCAACAAAAATAACATTTATGGCCTGTTTCAAGTCTACATACCAAGTTTCAACTTCTTAGCTCAAACTGAAGAGGTGATAGGGGAGGAAAGGCCTTTTTTTCAAGATCAAAAAAGGGAAATCCCTCCATATCTCTCCTTCTAATTGACCTAAAAGGCTGATTTTTGGATACGTGATACAACATTTGATTCTCTATAGATTGGTATAAAAAGGAATAATTTTTTTAATTTTTACTTTTTAGCACTCCATCCCAAAATTTGGGCATCATTCAATTTTGACTCAAGATCCATCCCCACTCAAAAATATCAAATCCATCGTCAACCTAAACCCACTTCCTAAATTTGACCGATTTTGGTTTTTTAGTTTCGGCAGAAAAAAATCTTCTAGGACTCCAAAATGAATTTTTCGTCCTACCCAACTCCCCCCACCCCCCTCATCCGGCGCATGTCGATAGACCGTAATAGCCAGATTTCAATTGGCAATATGCCATAGAAAATCAGACTAATAAAGGTGTTAAGTTACTTGAGTACGTGTACAATGATTTGTTTTGAATTTTGAAACGATTCCTTTCAACCCTCCCAGCTTCATTTATCTTTTGATATTTATTATTTACATCAATGAACGCAGATAGATATCTAAGTACTTGAAAGAATTCCCTATCAAATATGTAGGTGCAATTTTGAGAGAAAAATTTCTCATCACAAACTCAAATAAATCATTCAACTCGTCGCCTTGAACCAGAAAGTGTTCTCAGCAAGTATGTAACATTAGCATTACTCATCGCAAATAAGCTGCCAAATAATCAACCCATTTCCAGGACTTATTCGAGTGACATCATTACGTCGTCGTTACACGTTCATCTAGTAGGTAGGTACCTATCAAGTAAAATAAATTTTTAATATCGTCTTACTCGATCTAAAAATAACAAAATCGCAAGTAGGTAACCTTTTAAATGCTATTTCTTTCAAACGTACACACACACCTAAAAAAAAAAGCCAAAATACGATGAATTTTTTACACGTCAATTATTAGTGAAATATAACCTCATTTAGGTAAATTCAAGATATCGCGTTACCTGATTACAAATAGTGAGTGATTCTGTCTCGAAAGTAAATTCTCACATTTTATGTAAAATAATATCTACGTGTTTCTTCGTTCGAGTTCATTTTCACATGTAATTTTTTTCTCGCTTATTTATTAAAATTAATGAGCGCTTTCCAGTATCGAGTATTTTTTATTTGACCCAAAACAATTGTTTTTCTTTTCGTATCGTAAAAAATCACGATTTTCTTTGCTAGGAAAAAAAAAACAACACACTATACTTTTCGGTTATGAAATTATTACCTATTTTAATTTTTTTCATTTAATTTTTTTTTTTTTAATGTTTTTTCAACGAATTGAGTAACGTTTATTCGTGAGTATCAAGGTTGTCTGGAATAAAACCCATGAGAGGAAACTTACAGTAAGGTTTCTTATAGAATTCTTTTCTTTACTTTTTTGTCAATAAAATAGAAATAAAATTATACCTCGTACCCCTACTAACCTACTACTCTTCAATTGGTCAAAAAAGCAGAAAAGCGAGTATCAAAAATTTTAATTTTCCAATAATTTTGTTAGTTTATTTAAATTTAGGTAGGTAAAATTCCCATATTTTATCATTAAACAATTATTCATCAGCTCGTCAGATTTGTTACGATAGGTAAGTACAAGTAGTAAATTACGCAATATTATCGAGTAAAAAAAAAAAAAATTATCCGATAAATGAACCATATTAAAGACACTTAAATCGCCATGTTCGAAAGAAATCTACGTCTTACAGTAAAGATTACGATATCCTTCGCTTCGAAGAGATATCATCAAACCATATCTACGTGGTAAAAAGTCCAAAAAAATTTCAAAAGAGGTACATATTACATACGTATTACTTAGGTAGTAAGTACGTATGTACCGAACCTATTTGAACAAGAAAAAATTATAATTAACTGGTATTTGTTCTGTTTAACTTGGTTATGAAATTCAAAAATCAAAAACCCACACACAAACCTCGGCAACCACCTGACGAAAACTTCTAGCTCATAGGTTCACGTTTGTTATCTTCTTAGAATTGGGAACTTTCGATAGATAAACCCATGTTAATTGAGGTTACCTTTCTTATTACATTAATTATCTAATAAATGTATCAGTTGCGTAATATGTCGCGGCTCATACAGTCTTAGTTGGTGATAAACCATTTAACAGTAATCGTCAAAAAATTACGTCTGTAAGTTCATTCATTCGAAGAATTAACAACAGACACAGACGACGACGACACTAAAAATTACGCATAGTTAAGTTGATAAATGTACAAGTGAATAGACTTTGAGTCGATGATATATAATGGTGATAAGAACACGAATGAATGACAGAGGCGTGTTTAATAAAATATGTACAAGTCTACAATGTGTACTCGAATTTTATTTTTATTCGCATGATGTCATCAATTTTTTGGGGAAATTTTCACAATCATTGCGTCGTATTGTAATTACTAAACTGTCCTACTTACACATCAAAAAATGGATTTGGTTTTTACATGCGGAATACTATAGGTCGATTAGAACGGGTGAAAAATTTGAAATATTACTTCGAAAGTTTAATTTTTCAGAATACGAAAGAGTTTTGCCCCAAATTACATTTCAACGGCATCAATAAATCTAAATATCTATGAATATCCCTGCCTAAGACTGATGAAATAAGTCCTGGGAAATAATTTAAATTTCAAGACTGGCTTGTAACTTATGGCTTTTTTGAAAATTTCTACCACGTTTACTGTAATGTTATTTGGAAAAAGTATCTAGTAAATGTGTTGGACTTTTTGAAAATTTTGAGCAAAAACAACTGGGTCGTATTAAAATTTTAGATCTCATTAAGTGCTGTAAAATTTTACAGAGAACAACTATACGCGATTAACTACTACAAAAGTACAAATAAAAGCAAAGTATACAATTTTCTGAGGGGTTTTTACATTTTTGAGCATAATGCAGAGCTCAAAAAAAAAATTTAACGATACTTTTGGTAGAATGTACTCATTAATAGATAGCACATTCTGAGAATAAAAATTATGTGTGATCTTGTTTGCTTTAGAGCTGTAGTGATTTAAAATTTTATTTCGTTTACTTTCTCCCTTTCTATCTGTCTATGGGCTGTAAAATTCCAGATAAAAATTCATAGGGTGGACCGAATTTTGATTTTTTAAAAACCTGCACTTGCAAAATTACCTCAAAATGATGTGGTAAAATTTCAGCTTCGCAACTCAATTTTATAAAATTGTAAAACGGACTATAAGTTCGATAATTTTCAAAAATTTTTTAAAAATAAAAAAAAAATGGAATTTTTACACGTTTACATCCAAAAATTATTATTGTTGGAAAATTTTCGCCATTTCCCCTGTTTTCGTGGTTTTTTAAAAAATGCCAGTTTTTGATGCTACGAAGGAAATTTTTTTTTAAAGAAACGCCCTCCTGAAATAGACGCAGGACATCTATTTTTTATTATTAAATGCAATACTTCAATTTTACCTCTCATAGATGATTTTTTAGAGTCTCTCAAAAATGGTCATTTTTCGAAATATATTCCTAAAAAAAATTAATCAAAGGAAAAACATTCATCTACGCGTATTTTAAACCTTCCAATCATTTATACCGTATTTTTGCATGTTGTGGTACCTATTAGCAGGTCCTTAGAGAACAACGGAGGGGGGAGCAGATTTATTTTACCGAATAAACTAGCTAATTTTTCCGACTAAATCTTCAATTTTCAGCAATTTTTTCATCCATATTTGAAAAAACGAATAAATTTGAGTAGCTAGGAATGTTTACGAGCGGAAGGGGGATGGAAAATTTTTTCCCCATTACATGCTTGAAATGGATTTCAGCACGGGCGATTTAAGGCGACTTGAAACCTATTTTATTAATTGATTGATAATTTAAGTGAATAGTACAGATGATTAGATTTGTGCGTATCTCTTGAAGAAATAGAATTTTTTAATTGTTGAAAAGAGTATATTTCTAGGTTTTATGAAGAAAAAAGAGGTCCAGTTTTCACAAGTTTTTTACCAAATCCTAGTTTACTTGACCTATTTCACTATGGCAGTATGAATTTATTAAAAAAAAATTCTAATGAAAGAACACGTAAAAACGTTCTTTAAAGGCACTTTTGAAAAATTGGTTGTGGTAGGTAAAATTTAAATGTTGCATTCAATCATCTGAAATGGATGTCCCAACTTCATTTCAGGAGGGTGTTTCCCAAAGAAAATTTCTTTCATACTTTTTCAAAAAGTCGTAAAAAAATGCAAAAAGTGACATTTAGAAAAAAAACTGAAAAAAGGGGAAGTGGCAAAAATTTGCCAATAATGATAATTTTTTGGTACAAATATGCGTAATAATTCTATTTTTGGAAAAAAATTTCAAACAATTTATTTCCCATTTTTTGAAATTAGCGAACTTTGAGTCAGTTTTGGAAGTTTAAAAAATTCAGTTAGAAAGCTGAAATTTTTACTACATCGTTTTGAGGTAATTTCGATACTATTTTAAGCCCGTCTTGTGCAGATTTCTAAAAAAAACAAAATTTGGCCCATCATAGCTAGGCCTGGCCCTTTTTCTGGCCCACCCGGACGGGGGAAGGTGAAAATGGATAATTTACTAATTAAAATCCATACTTATTGCCAAATTTTTCTACGAAATGAAGCATAGTGTTTTTTATCTTGTGAAAATGTATTATTTTTTGAAGCTGAACTTCACAAAAATGAAATAAATATAAGAAATTTGCATGGCTGAACGAAGCGAGGGCAAAATTTAGAAATTAGCACTAAAATTGCATTTTTAGTAGTTTTAAATTCATGTTAAAAAGTTAGTGTAAATCGTAACATTTTTCTCTTTTTTTCTCTACTAATTTTTCGACAACTTTTTATAATTTACAAGGTTCCTGCCACCGTGGAGGAGTGGAGAGAGGAGAACACTCCTCCCCCGATGCGATGCACCTGCCGAACTTTGTTAAAATAAAATTTTTCGGCTATAAAAATAGGTTTTTAGTCATTGTGAAGGAGGGGCAAGGGCAATGTTGGTTTTTGCACTGACATTAATGTATTACGGGTACTTACCCATTAAAATACATATTTTGGAAGCAAAAAAATTTTAAGGCCTTCTTTAGTTTGAAGCTATTTTGATTCAAATTTTTATCCATTAACCCTTCTCCCGCCATGCTTCCTGTAGACTGAAAAATTCTAAAAGAATTCTGTGGATGGGTCTTTTCTCCCATTTATACATCGGCTTTAATTTTAAAATAATTTTGCATGAGCACGCGTTAAAATTTCACCTCCCCCCCCCCCCCGCAGATGCTGATGTCATATAATAATATCTAATGCTTTATTCTGAAATTAAAAGATACGGGAACTTGACCATCTCTCATGAAATATTTCTGATGATACCATCTGTTCAAAAATCAATATTTTTTTGGGACAGTTATTTTTTGCTCACCGACTGAAAATTTTGAACATAATTGAATTTTGACTTAAGTCCATCCGAATTTAAAGAACTGTGATGAAGTAAGAATTCGTTTAGATAAGAAAATAACTCGAAAAAATTGATAATCATAAATACTTAAAAATGATCAGAATGGATTCCTCCAATGTAAAATAAATTTTGACCACTGTCTCTCCCCTCCGCCACCAGGTCTGAATTCTAATTTATAAATTCATCATAAATTTACCAGAGAAGAGGCTTTTCAGTAAGAATTGTTAAAATCTGTCACAAAAAATATCCTAAATTTATATTGAACGATATCCCCTTATATGTCCTTATATTCTCATAGAGGCAATATTATAAATTAAGTTTTCTAATTCCAGATAATACTTTGGGAATACAAGACAAATACATCGGTACAAGGATAAAACTTCAAGGTTTGTTTCCCAAATTGCAATTCTTGTTAAGAATTTTTGAATACAAAACACAAGGATTTAGAAAATTTATTACGGAAATATTCCATCAATTTTCTATCAAGTATAATTTAATTCAAATAAAAACAGATCCGCTTTTACGAAAACAAAAAAAAAAAAAAAAAAAAAACGACCAATTAAAAAATTCTACATGCTAATTAAACCGGACTAAATAGCTACAATAGTAAAAAAAAAAAGAAGAATACTTTTCATCTCAGACCATCTTTCT
>FIZR01023428.1:0-10534 GCA_900060175.1 Ferrisia virgata | reverse complement strand
TTTTTTTTTTTTTTTTTCTTCATGACATTTACCATATCAAAATTATTTTATTTTAATTTTTTCATTTTTGGATAGTAAAACGAAATTATAGTAGAGTTTATATTTTAATATGGATTGACCTGCCCATAAGGCGTATTGGTAGGATTTAGAAGATAAGTGCATGTTATTGCTCCATCGTAGAATAGGTACCTATTCGGATAAAACACTGTGTTGTACCTACTTCCGTTTTCCCATTATTTTCAAAATTGAATCCACTTTCCACCCTGAGCTGAGCTAGACGTCTACGTGATTTATAGCAAAGCCTTCCTTCCCATCCACCATACCATTTACCACCTAGAACTCAATCCTCAGTTTTTCCCCGCAAAATTCCCCAGTACTTCGGTACTGGATAACCTATTTTCGTTTTTAATACCTATAGTAGGTACCACAAGACCAAACCTGAAAATCAACGGGTGAAAGATCAATGAAATAAACAATGCGAATGATGAAGTAATATGTAATTGCCATCAATGAAGTGCAAATACAGGAAGAAGATGAGCAATAAAATAAATCATGATTAACGCCTTTAAAACAAAAGTTATGAAGTTTTCTAAAACAAATGATAAAGAAATAAAGATAAATATTAGCGATCAAGAAATAGGAAATGTAAAAGAATTTTGCTATCTATGTGTATGGATAAGCAACAATGAAAGAGACTCATAGGTAATCAAATTTAGAATAGGTATGACCAGGAAAGCATTCCACAATCTGAACAGGGTGTTGAAAAACCAAACCATCAGCCAGAACCTGCGAAAGAGAATACTGAAGTGCTATAAATGAGTAATATTGAAAGAATCTTCAGAAACATGGACTATGAACACAAATAATAATGAAAAGAAATTTTGTGCTTTTGAAATGATGTAGTGCAAGATTATTAAAAATGCCATGAACTGACTTTGTAAGTCTAGCAAGGGGAAGAGAAGTAAATAAAGTGCTAGTTGAAGATAATACGGAGTACCGTGAACTGAAGTACAGAGTCCAGCAGAAATAATGGACAGTTTGCAACATTTTGTAGCGGGTACTTCCATAATTCAAATATCAAATTCCAAAACATCGTTAGAATCGTCAAAGTATGCCATTTTATGAAGCAGTGTTGGTTTTGACCAATTTTTGATTGTATGCCACTGAAACCTGTTTTTGTAAAAACCTAAAAAAGTCTAAACAATTTATTTTCAATACCAAATATCAAAATCAGTTCAAAACATAAATGTCATCCTAATGGCTTAAAAGGTCATCCCTGGTGAGGAAAATCTCCACCCAAATTTTGAGCCCTCTACCCTGATTTGTTCCAGGCTCATTGCAGTTCGCACGATCAAAATTTGATGAAAAATGAAAATGGATACGTATTTAAAATTCAAAATTTACCCAATAATATCATGTGATGTATCTAGGTTAGAGTAGTACAAATTTTCCATTCATTTTTTCATTGGACTATTTTTTTCTTCTCAAAATTTCAAAAATTATAAGTAATCAAAAAAATTACAAAAATTTCTGACCAATTAAAATAAAAACTGCCAACTGAATGAAAAATCTGACTCTGAATTCGTGTTCAGCAGGCCAAATTACCACTACCTAAATACTTCAGAAGACATTGTAGCGTAAATTTAAGATTTTCCATTTTTCATTGAATTTCTTGAAAAAAGTGCCATTGATTTTCATGAAATTGAGGAGAATCAAAAATTGTAAATTTACCCAACAATATCGTACAAAGTATTCTGATTGTGGTAATTTGACTGCTGACAGTTTCCTTATTTTTTAATAAAATTGTAATTTTTGGAATTTTAAGATGAAAAAACGAATAGAAAATTCGTGTTCAATGGGTCAAATTACTCCCATCTACACATATGATATTATTGGGCAAATTTTGAATTGATGATCTCTTAGGCCCATTAGCAAGAAATTCATGTTTTGAACTGATTTCGATATTCCGTGTTGAAAATAAATTTTTCTGGCTTTCGTAGATTTTTACAAAAACTGATTTCAGAGGTGTAAAATCATAAATTAGTCAAAACCAACTTTGCTACATAAAATGGCACACTTTAACGATTACAACGATGCATCGGAAGTAAATATTCGTATTATGAAAGTACCCACAATAACTTGTTGTAAACCATCCATTATTTCCGCCAGACTCTGAACATCACTTATAAGATATGGGAAAATAGTGTGCTCATATAGGTAGTCCAAGGGCAAATTCAAGGTAAACTGATCAAAGGCAGTTCAGAATATTTTGCCTAATTTTAGACAGTATTGCTAACCAGAGATATCTTCATAATATTTTTAAGAAAGTAATAATTTTCTAACTCCTGGTAATATTGAGAAAAAAGGAAGCGGAGTTTTTCTTTTATTTGACCTTCAATTCTATGTATATATATATCACATATCATTGAACTTGTGATATTGAAACGAGCTTTCTGGCAATAGTTTTGAACGCGACACGAAAACAACAAAAATTATATCAATGTTTTCATTCGGTAGAAAAAAAAACTTCATTCGAGAGAAAATTTCCAGTAACACCACACTCGTACGGTTGGTCTGCCCTCCTGTCATATTATAGATAACAGCTAAGCATAGAGCACAAATGTAAATACAGAATAACGACTCTCAATACCGTTAATTTTTCACACGTTGATTAATGACGCTTAAATGTGGAAAAAAAAGCGAGGGAAAAATTATATTCGCCTTTGTGAATCGATAAGCCGAACGGAAACACATTTTAATATTTTTCTGCGCTTAAATACCGTAATTTTACATGGTTTTCCTGTTATCGATGCTCGTACCGCTTTCCAATCACGCGTTACGCCGCCTATGGTTAAAATTTATTATTTTTTATTAATTGAAAAAAAAAAATTCCGAGTTGTATCGAAACGAGGAGAGAATACAATTAAAAGTGCCATAATCAACGAAGCTAATTGGTTTTTTCTCGCTCTCGTTTCCTTTACATTTTCCCTTGCTAGTTACTTCGAATTTGATGGCTGACCTAATACGAATTTTCCTATCGTTAAAAAGTTATTCAGTTTGTTTTGCACACAACGTTAGGAAAATTTAAAGAAAATTAACGAAAATTTTTTGCGATTGTCCTAGATTCCCTAATTTTTGTGTTAATTGTATTTAGGAAAGAGGTGTTTGCGTATGGAATAAAAAATAAGACTAAAAGTAGGACGAGAAGATGCTAATGTGAGCTGTGGAGTGTTTACCTAATGAAACTGCATGTTTTTATTATTTTAAATAGGCCTGTAATTTTTTTTTTTTTGGCTTGTTTATCTTGTTGGAATTTTATTTTTAAGTTTTTTTTCCATCATTAATTGAAATTTCACTGTGTTGCCCCCTTTAAACTATTTTTATAGATAGATACAGTGACGTGCTTCGTTACTTTCATTTTTCTAATTCTTCATTTTTTTTGTTCAAAACATAAAGTATGAAAAGTACGCGAATTGTAATGTAAAAACAAATGTACAAAAGTGAACTATCAGCTCGCAAAAAGTCGTTCAATCTAAAAGCCCTCGACTAAATAAAACTATAAAAAGAAATGAAGGAAAAGTATACAGCGCAGCGGTGGAATGGAATTTTTGAAAACTATGTAAATTTATCAAGTCACCTAAATTTTAACATGTCATTTTGAAAAAAAAAAAGGCGGAAACCATAAACGACAAATAATTCCCTAAACGATACAACTTTGACTAGTGCTCGGTAAGTAGGAAATAAAATACCTCCTGCTACACTTGTAACTCGGATCTATTACCCTTGAATGATAAAATGACCATATTTTTCTTACCAGCAGTACCTACTCTCTGAAAATGAGACCGCTTATGTTTAAAATTTCTGCACACGAAAAGAATTGAGAAAGTTTTAGTGCAACGCGATTGTGAAAAATATGTACAAACTTAGCCGCCGTCATATATTTCATTTTACTTGTAAAAAATATTTACAAATTTGGCAGTAAAAATTCTTCGCCTGAAAAGAAACTTTTTTTCATCATGATTCGACACTCGACTGACTTCTTTCTATTTTTGTTCGCACAGCAGACTGGGTATCTAGATTTTTTTTTTTTGCAAAAGTACATTCGTACTGCTGTTTGTTGCCACGTTCAAAAAAAAAAAAGTTTGAATACTTTAGGTGTAAATTTTGCAGCTTTCTTCGAACTATCGACTACGTATAAAAGCGTCGAAAACTATATTTCGTCGAGCATCTGTTCGTCTTCACTGTTAAAAACCATGAGATACGAAGCGAAGTACAAATGTCGAATATCTATGCCTATACATATAAAACCTCTATACGAAGCCTCCTCCGCTGGAGAGCAAGAGTTTGTGCTCTTGTTATCGTCGCCGAGTTCAATTTAATACTGCTCCGCTTCATGTCGCCTCTTTTAACCTCAAATCGTTCTGTTCGATCATTTTTTTATTCTACTCTCATTTGCAGCTAAGTCCAAAGCAAAACATCAAAAGTCGCTTCCGTATCTTTCGACGAGTGTAATCGTTGCTTTTAATGCTTGCGGTTAATGAGAGAAACCTGCAAGCATCAGAATAACATTTTCCACATCTTTGTCCTCTGCGCAGATAAAGAATACAATGGGTACAGGTACTTTTCCAAGATTTGCCAAACAGCCGCAAAATACCGCTGCGGTTATCAACTTCAAACTTATACTGCGTCTTATTTGTTCTGCTATTATTGGTCTTATAGTCGTCTTCTATTATTCTTTATATCTTTAAATCTAACTTAAATTCGACTCATCAAAGCTCTACGATGGTGCCAAGTTTGAAAACAGTTTTCGCTTGTTTTACAACGTCATTTATTGACATACAAAAGCATGCCACTTTAAAATACCTATAGCAAGAATAGAGCTAAAAAACAATACTGAATGAGAAATGAATGCTTACCTTGCAATGACACATTTTTCATCATCAATTTAAAATCAATCCATCACGCAGGAAGTAAACATGATAATTATAAGGCGACTTCATATATTTATTACTAGGCGAATAGAATGTTTCTTTTTACTTTCTTATCAACGCTACTTCGATGAAATATCAATCATTATTAAAAACGAAATTCAACATAGAAAGTTTTTTAAAAAATGAAAATAAAATCAGTACTTAAAATAACCTTACATATCAACGAAAAAGGTACAATGTGGTACATACAATACAGCTTTGAACTCAAGTTCGTGTCTGTCTACCTGATAGCTGATACTAATCAACAGAGATATACATTTTCCCACTGCCCGGTGGGCAAGGGAAATTCTAGGAAAACTATTTCAATCTGTTAGAAATGCCTCTGATAGACGAGAATACAATTTTTAGCACCAGAAGTTAATTTCTGGCCGATTCGGGATCATTTTCAAAAACTGGGAGAAATTGGAATTTTTGATGAACGTGCCAGAACACGTGGAAAATGCGAAAGATCATTGACGGTGGGTTGGATAAATATAAGCGAGTATGATCTCGGGTCAATAAATACTTTTCAATCAGCCCTTTCATCCCTTTGATTCAACATAGAAAATATACTTAGAAGATTAGTATCGAGCTCGAAAATTTTTTTATGAGCTCACAAGACTGTTCCAAGATAATTTTTAAAATCTGATGATAGGGCCAAATCATCTATTTTAACCATTCACACACTAAACGAGAGGTCGTAAGTTCGAATCACACTACGGACAAAACGTACGTGTAATGCATTGCGTGCATTTCACAACTATTACACGCTTATGTTCCGAGCTCTACTAGTTACAACAGAGATAATTGGACAGCACGCCCTCTATTATCAGAACCAAAAAGCTTGTAACTGGTTTGGACGCCTACTCGTGGTCCACTGCTGACCTCAGGGTTGCTAAAATCTGGCTAGCGATGCGGTGAGCTACCTGTAGATAGCGTAGAAAGCAACGAGAAACTACTACGCGAACGTTCAATAGAAAGACCTTCCTGTAAACCATTCTGATACCATAGGCATACTTGGGTGTATCAAAGGATAGCAGACGGTTGATTTCAGGCGACTTGAAACCTATTCGATTGACCCTTTAAAAACAACTCAAAAATACATATTTCAACCGTCTGGTTAAAAATAGCTTCATTTTAGATTAGGTATTTTACATATAATTTTCTAAATTTAATATTAGTAGCTATACATTTTTTTGGGGTAGGGGTTAGGGGAAGTGAATCACGAGGGTGGAGGAAATTAATTATAGTTCTAGATGTAAATTAAATGAATAATGAGTTGATTTTAAATTATTGATTTAATTTTAAGTTATTTACTCATTATATGGAAGCGGAGAGGAATTTTCCCAGAGGAAGGGGAATGAAAAGTCTCTGAGAATTGTCCTAACAAACTAGGAAACAAAATTTTAAAATATCGGGTACAGTAGGATGGGAAATTTTTTAGGTGACCAAAATCAAAAATATGTGAAAAATCAACATCAATCAAATTGCGAACAATTAAGCGTGGTACATTCTACTGCATTCAGACTGGGAGAGGAAGGGAGTTCAAAATTAAATTTTTTGCAAAATTTCGAGTGAAGTTGTGACGGAAGGACTTGGCCCTCTTGGCTTAAGTTGCTTCGCGCCTTCATGTACGTTCTATCCACAAAGACGAGTTAGCTATGAAGCATCTTCAGTAAAATTATTCATTCCTGTTAAATGTGATAGATTAAGTACAACGTGTTCTTTTCGAGTAAATTGTTCCTCTTGCTAAATATATTAACTTTCACGTGAAGATTTGGTTTATTCTAAGTGCACCCGATTATCCTAAATTCTTTACAAAGCATTAAAATGTATGTTTTTTGGCCTCCTACATTCAATTGTGACGTTATTTCTTCAAAAAAGTAAAACGAGGAGAAGAAGAGGGGCTAAAATTCAATTTAAAATAAAATTTCGAATCCGATACCAAAAAGCATATCTTCATGAAAAAATAATACTCCAACTGAATTCCGAAGGCTAAAAATATACATTTTGACACCTCCCTCAAAATTTTGCTCAATATTGAATTTTGTCCCCTCTCCTTACACGTCCTCTTGTACTTTTTCGAAAAATTACCATCGAAAGTGAATTTTGAAGGCAAAAAAGCATACACTTAGACACCTTACCCGAAATTTCGCTTAAATTGAATTTTGAGCCCCATCCATCTTAGTATAAACTTTTTTTTTTGAAAATAAATTCAGCGCCTCAATAAACAACTCCAAAGACCAAATTTCATATTTTTGGCCACCTAGACATTTTCCCATTTCACTGTGATGGGGCACGGGGTTAATATCAGGTGATGACTAAATTTTCGTCACATAGGCGGAGATAAGGCCGAAATGTAGGGGGGGGGGTTTCAGTACCTTCGTCTTATTACTAAAAAAAAATATAGGTAATGCGTGAGTTTTTTTGTTGATGATTTTGCTTTCAAGATTTCTATTCACATGTACGGAGAAAATTTACCGCAGGAAAATCAGGAGGTATTGTCTGAGCAAAGCGATAGTAAAAGTTTTGTAAAGTACCAAGAATTAAAGGTCGAAAAATGAGTATTGAAGGGCAGTTGTGAACTGAAAAATTGCAATTTTTCTAATTTTACTCCTACAAAGTGCTGATTTTTAGATTTTTGTAAGAACATTGTGGGGGGGGGGGATGAGAGGACTAATTCAGCATTGAGGGCGAAATTTGAGCCCTCTCATTCCCTCCTTATCACCGCCTATGCTTCTCCATTAAAACTTCAATAGAACATAATTTGTGAAGAATTTCATTTTTTTCGATATTAAGTACAAATTTTCAAAAATTCACTAAAATTTCAAAAATGAACTTCAACTGGTTCCGGAGATTTTTGTCATGCTCCATCTATCTAGCCAGGTTCCGTTCAAATCAGAGGCGGAAAGTAAAGAATAGTCCCTTGTGAATAAATGCAAGAAAATAGAGACCCTTATATTGGTAGACTCAAATGGCATCATTAATTCTGCAGGATGTGGAATCTATTTGTCCCTATACTTGTACTTCAAAATTTTTCTTCCAAGTCTGAACAATTATAAACCTCTTTACTTATTTCAACATTTTTTTGAAGTATTTGTGATGCTTTACCTTACTGTTTGATGTCTTGAGCTACTCCAAGAAACAGGCCATGATAAACGATCGTAATTGGTAGGCATTAAAATATCACTCACCTAAAACAAAGCAAAATATAACAATGCGAAATTAATTTCGAAGAAATGAAACATATTGATAAGAATAAATCTAAAGAAATAACTTCTGGTTTCTCTTTATGAGTCATTTGTCTAGAGAGGGAGTAATTTTGAAATCACAAGTCTAAAATTCAGAGAGGTATACGTTGATTACTCTTTTAACCATCAAACTAAATTTTAGCCTGTTATTTGAATTTTTTCGGGGCTGTCAGCTGTGTCATAGAATTTAAGGGGTTCGATAAAGCTGAATAGCATTTCTCACCTTCTTCTAATCTTTACCATTTTGAGCAGCAAAATTTTAATCCAAAGGCGTCCTAAGGTTCACTTTTTCAATCCGCTACCTAATTAATGAAATTTTCTCGAGTTTGTTGAATAATGCTCATAAATATTAATTTCTCTGGCCACAAAACAAAATTTACAAGTACGCGTATCGTTTACTTATCTGTTACCATGACCATCAAGAGTAATTTCGGGACCTGTTTTGAGCCATCTTATTTGTTATTGAATAATTCTTCAGTCCGGCTTTTTTAGTTTAACGCTTAAAAACACCTCGATACTGAAGGCAATATACTGCAGATGACTTTTTCTCAAGGAGCATGATTTCTGTCATAAATTGATACATAAAAAAAAACACTCTTGAAAATGATTTGATGCTAAAAATTAGCATATTTTTAACTGCATATTTTCAATAAGTTACAACGTAGCATACCATAAAAAAAAACACGATCGCTTCTCAAGTACTACATTTTATACGTATAACAAGAACCAACCAATAGGTACTTTTCAATTAAATGTTTTCCTTCGTTCGTACGTTTTCTCTATTGATTTAAGATGAATTAAATATTCGCGTTATTCGCGTTATTCGCGTGAATTCTTACACTCTGAATATTAAAGTTCTTTGTAGCGTAAATGATTGCATGTCTTTCTATACATTTATGTAGGTATTATTCAGCTCCTGTACGTATACATATAAGTACATAAGTACAAATGTATAGTTACGTATCTACCAAACATTCGTGTTTCTATTCGGTGGCACGACGACATCTAAAAAAGAATCAAGATGAGTTGGATGAAACTCTCGTACAAAGGTATAGGTAGGTTAGGTACCTTACACCAACGCAACGCGACGTCCTACATAGATACCTATATTCCTTTTGGTATATGCTGGTACAGCATGCGAATACGCCAAGCTATCGTTTTCAAAACTAATATTCGTTTGTTCGTGTTTCACTCTATAGATATTTTGTTTCAATTTGAATTTACGCCGTTATACGCTTTAGGGCTGTTTTGAAGCAATCAGTCGTCGAATACGATAGCGTATTTGAATATTCGCTAATCTGCTTATACCACACCAGAGCTCTCTTAACTCTTCTCGACTGATCCATCAATGTATAACGCTCCAATAATAATTCGCTTTCGTGTAAAAAATTTCGATTTCACGTTCATTCGATGTTTTTTGTTTTTTTTTTTTTTTTGTTTTCGAATAAGTAAAAAAAAACTGATACGTATTGTATACCCACTGTATTTACAATTATTTGAATAAAATATAAACATGATTGCTTCAAGGAAATTACAAATTTAAGATTTAAACAAAAAACAGGTAGGAAAAGAGAAATAACAAAAAAAAAAGTAGTGTCTTATTTTTAGAGTAGGTAAGTAAGTATAGATTTGATCGAATTTCATCCTATTTCAATATTCCGGATGCGGAGGCTGAAAAGTTCGTCACCGAAATAATTACGAATTTAAAATCCGCGACTGTTGAGAAAATTGAGTTTTTGGTCTTAACGCGCGTTATGAGAAAAGTTTAATAGAATAAAAACTTGTACCTATGCTTCGGTTTCTTAATGCGTAGATACAGATTCCTGGCGTATTTTTAAATTATATGATCGCAGTTGAACAAAAAAACATTAAAAAAATGCGATGCTTTCTTAGCATGATTTCCATAACATATTACAACCATAAGAATTGAAAAAAAAGCATCGGGAGTAGGAAAGGTTCAATAAGGCTACAAAGTTGAAACCCCTAAAAGGCACATAAAAGGCTCTTACTAAAGGTACATACCCAATTTCCACTTCCCAGCTCAATTTTGAGGAGAGTTATGAGAGGGACAAACTCAAAAAATAAAAAACGACCAGGTCTTTACTGATAGTAAATACCAAATTTTAACTTTCTACCTTAATTTTTTTTTTTTTAATTTTTATTATACTAGGCGTGTATAATTTCAAGATTTTTACGCCCAGTGTTGGATAGATTGGGAAGGTGAGAACTTAAATTTGGTGGCTCAGGTTGAGTCTGCTTTATTAGTAGGAGGATTTTTTTCATTTCAATTAATGAATCTGGGATTGTTGGGGA
>FIZR01023426.1:0-15733 GCA_900060175.1 Ferrisia virgata | reverse complement strand
TGCAAAAATTGCCGCCTTGGGCTCGCGCCCATAATGCCCGTAGGGTAAAACCGTCTCTGCCTTCTGCCCCTGAATTGAACTAGTAAGACAAAGTTTGACATATTGAGTTGGTAGGCGCCTCGGAATTACCTTTTGAACCTATTGCAACTCTTCGAGTTTGTTCTATGCATATCTTCCCTCCAAATTGAGCAATGGAATACAAATTTGACTAATAGATTTAGTCAATTTTTCAACTTTATTGCACCGCTTTACAGCCTCAAAAAAGTGGGATTTAGTTTGAGATTAAGAGTGCCCTAAAAATTCCATTTAAATGTAACCAAATCAAAAATACATCTCTAACCTACTCTGAATAACATTTGATTTGCAGACAAGACGAGGCGAGGGTGCTCCACCAATCCAAAGATATCGAGTAAGTCACTAGAGTAGTTATCAAATATGCATCTAATTAAAATACAACCCGGTACAGCCAACCACAATATGCACAATGTTTAAATGCTCGATTAACACTTGATATTACGATCGTGGCGACCAAAGCAGCACACGTACTTGAACGAATGATTGCGGCCACCCGGCCACCAATATATTTTATTTACATTTACGTACATTACATACAAATAGAGGAATCCTCGACGTTTGGTATTTTCAAGTGGATACCCTCTACCAAGTGAGGTAGCGAGCGATACGACGATGAGGCCGGTATCGCATCAACATCGGCTGCGGGCCTGGTAGCCTTTGTTGCGTGTATATAATTTAACACACAAACACAATACACCACTTATCATCTCATACAACAACACCTTTTTTAACAATATATCTATAAAATGTCGCCGAGCCGGCCGGTCGACGAACGAGCAAGCAAGGCGAGGCGCACTCGTTGAAAAAAAAAAAATTTCTCTCTCATTTTCAAGAAGTACCGTATCTAATGATTTGTCAATAGGCTCAAGCGTACCTCTATCTGTTAACTACATACAATTGTATGTATACACAGTACCTACATTAGATATTCGAAAGCCACCAACCGATGAGTAGGTAGTGTCTTTTATCGGGTGTAAATATTTCACATCAATTTCATACTTGTCAACTCTACTCGCCCTAAACCCTGCGCGCTAAACTAGTTGGTCGCCGACAAAGGTTCCCAAAATGTACGCGTCTCATCCGACTCGTGGACCATTTTTATTCATCTGCATAACGTAATACGTACACGTTCCATACCCGAATATACCACTCACTGGGTCGAATGTTCCGGTACATAGTCGTTTCATTTTTTTTCCTATCCTTTTCCTTTTTTTTTTTTTTTTTCGCTACCATCGATGCTCTCTCTTTTCATAATAAGGCAGCTTTAAGTTCATACACCATGGCTAATTGTAACAAGGCACTTTTATGTTTTCGTCTCTCCCCGCTCACCGTCTCTCTAGCAGGCCAAATGTATTACATGCTATACGAGATACCTTTTTTCCTAATTTTATTGTCGTATTATTATTGTTGTTGTTATTGTTGGTACTGGAGCTGATGCTGCGAATAAAGCATCGCCGACGATTACAAATATTAAACTATATTGGCCTCTTTACTTTTTACGCTTCGTTATCGTCGCCAGTTCAACTTAATGCGAATACCGTTAAGCAATTTGTCTCTTTTACGAATGTATTTAAAAAATTTTTTGTAAGGTTTGTGCTGCGGTAGTTTCCCTTTTTTATTATTATTTTTTTTTTTCTTCATTTAGTCTTCCCTTCTTTTGCATTTCACTTCATATGTACGCTTTTGATAATGTACTTGGAATAATTTAAAAGCGCCATATTCGGAGGAGAAAAGCTCACTTGGTTTTTTATTCCATCTTTTTTAGAGCACGAAAGGCAATTATTACTATATTGTTGATGTGTTTATGTATAAGTGACTTTTTTTTTTCCTCCGTGTTACAGTCAAGTATCATTCATTTGTCGCTGAATAAAAATTAAAACACCGAGACGAGGTGATTTTTCATCGGATCCGCCATGCTGACATAATGTTTCGTTAACAGATACCTACTCAAAAGTGAAGGAAAAAAAACAAAACGAGCGTAATTGTCGATTAGTTTTCAAAACTAAGCAGAAAACTTCCCCCAACGTTAATCCAGATACCTGAGAGTAGGTTGAAACGTATTTGATATTTTCTGAACACTTTCTTGAAAGTGATATAAGTCTAATTATCGTCATATTTTCATCAGGTCTCAACTACTTGTAGATGAAAAGAAGGAAAAAAAGGGAAAGAATTATGTATAAAATTTAATTCACGACTTGGAAAACCTTTTTCGAATATTTTTATAGACATTTGTGGCAGATATTTGTTTATTTCTTTCGAGAGAAAATTAGTTACCTTACTTAGTACCAAACTGATGAAAACACGAAAGTAAAACAATATTGAAGATGATTTGTTGTTAAAATTCAACCATGTCCCAAAGTTCAGGGCTTTTATTTCTCTAACTTCACCCGCATGAAATGGGATTCGGAGGAATGGCATAATCATTGATGCTTGACCCATGCATCATCTATTGAAAAAGAAATTAGGTACTTTTTCCTTTCAGGGAAAAATTCTTGATCAAGGATAAGTTACATATCCACGTCAACATTTTAATGTAAAATGAAAAAATCATTCATAATCATCTTTTATCACGACTTTTTGACCAAAAACTTTAAATCAAAAACGTTTACTCTTCTCTTCACCCGATTTTGATATTTTATTTTATTGTTTTCTAGAATAATAAAGATCAAACTATTGTCATTGAACGTCACATTATGTTTTTACAAACCCTTGTGACATTAAACTAAATAAAATAAATAAGAAAAAAGATTATGCATTCATTCATCATCACGAGTTTTTGATCAAAAACTTTAAATCAAAAATCAAGATTTTTATTTTTTTTCCATTTTTCAAATGTTTTAATTATTTAATTTTGATTTTAAAAAATTTTTCTGCTTCCTATATTTCAATTTTTTTTTAATTTTCAATTTTTTTAAATGACACATCCGTGTTAAAATTTTAACGTAGAGTACAAAATTCATCACTTTTTATTTGTTATTTTTTTTTATTATTTAATTTTTGTTAATTTCCAGATTTTTTGTTTTTTTTTTTTTCATTTTTTATTTTTAACATCAAAAGATGTTTAATAACGTATTCTGGAAATATCGTCAACAATTGATGGTCAATAGTTGATGTCATCATTAGATGACATTGATGGACCGTTAACAGTATGACGTCATCATTGGACTGACATCGGTGGACAGATTTTGATGGCTTGGAATGACATCAGTGGACTTATTAACATCGAAAGACGTTTAATAGTGCAGTGTGAAAAAATTGTCAACATTTGACCATCATCATTAGATGACATTAGTGGATCATCTATTAGTGGACCATCAACAGTAGGATGTCATCATTGGACTTACATCAGTGGATAGATTTTTTAATTGCCTGGAATGACAGCAGTGGAATTATTAACACCGAAAGATGTTCAACAGCACAATATGGAAAAAACGTCAACAGTTGATCATCATCTTTAGACTAACAACAAAGGACAAATTTTGATGACCTGGAATGACATCGGTGCAAACGGATTTTATGAAGGATTGATTTTATGATTTTAAGTTGAAATATTGAGGAAACTTAGGGATGTTATCAGTGGATCATCGACAGTATGATGGTACCATTGGACTAACATCAGTGAACAGATTTTTATGGCCCGGAAAGGCATCAGTGGACTTATTTCATGAAGGATTGATTTTATGATTTCAAGTTGAAATGTTAAGAAAAATTAGTTGACCTTAACGCCGGCTGATTTTATTATTTTAAATTGAAATGTTGAGGAAAATTAGAGATTTTTAAGAAAAAACTTGTATTTTTCTTAAATAAATAAATAAAAAAGTTGACCCATAAACAATTTACTTTGACTCTGGATTAATTTTATGATTTTAAATTTAAATGTTGAGGAAAATGAAGGATGTTTAATAGAGCATTTCGCAGTTGACGCGTCATAGGTTTACCTGTCAACAGTACACTTTGACCCTGGTTGATTTTATTATTTCAAGTTGAAATGTTGAGGAGGTGTGACTTCGTGGCTTACTCTTTGTGTGCAAAGAGTACTAAGTATTCTTTTTTCTATTTCTTCACATTTTTCCCAAACTAAGAAATTGCCTTTCGTCAGTCATACTAACTTTCACCCATTTTTAAAGGATGAAAAAACGAACAAACACAAACGATTTAACATTACTTTCAAGCTCTTTTCTCTTATGGTCACACTTTACAAAATAGAATCAAATTTTATGAAGGGTGAAAGGCAATGAAAGTGAAACATTTGTTTGTGAATTACTCACTTGATAGAAAATTGAAAGTTGCTCATAGAAAATTTTCATCCCAAAATCAAATTTTTAAAAAGATTGATGGAAAAAAGGACGAATCTTTTCTTCGACTTCTGACCTTGAAATCAATGACAATGAAGTCCAAAATTTAGCAACTTAGTTCAAGTTAGTTGTGCACCAGGTGCCACTCAAATTGACCTGTGAGATAAGAATTCATCATTTATGATCAACATATGTTCTTGATAGGCTCAAATCACTTCTATCACTTCCTCCCCTTAGCTCCCCCTGATGGCATTTTTCAATTAAATATTCAACGCAATCCACGAGACCTGAACCCACACTGGAAGTTGAATTAAAAAAAAAAAAAAACTCAAATAGTAAAATTTAAATGATTATTTTAATGAAATGCTCGCATTTCAATACACTGTCTAAAGTAATGTTCAGTGTTTTGAGAAAATAGATCTGTAAAATAAAAAGAAAAGTGGAAAAATTATTGTACTCAATTTCAACGGCCGAAATTTCCAACAAAAGCTTAGAAATCGGAACAGAAAAAGGAGTTGTTGAACAAAAAAAAGTCGATGCACAATTTGAATAGTGACAAGTACTTTTTGTGTCAAATTCTCATCCAAACAGAATATTTTCGAACATCTGGGTGAATATTCTAAAATCATGGTCTTCCGCACCCTTCTTATAACTTTTTGTATACAATTGAATGAAAGAAGCCAAAAAACGGTATCAAACAATTATTTTAGATCTTAGCTTCGCAGAAAAATTTTCCTTCAAATCCCAACCTAACAAATAAGTTTGATTGATTAAATGTTGGAAAGTTCGACCAAAAAAGACCTTAATAATATTTAAACATAAAATACTCGACAAAAAAGATGCACTTCTAATTGAAATCTTTAAGAAGACCCAAACAAGTATTGCCCCCAAGAACTTATTTGGTTCAAAACTTTATTGGCTATCGAAGTATCATCGTCGTCATCGTCGTCATCATCATCATCTTGTACAGGTGGTGGTACGTTAGAGTCCGTGGTTGATGGTCTCATCCAATCAACAGATTCGTATCTTCTTACATCACTAGATGCATGATCCTCGGCATTCAACGAGCCACCTTGCTGCTTGCTTGATTCTTCCATAGAGCTTGGGATCTTAAAACGAAACATTCCTCGAAAAGGATCACTCTGTGTTGGGTGATTTTCTACGACAGTTGGTGGAGCTGTTTCGGTCTGATCAGTTTTAACGTTATCCAAAGAATGATCAGTTTCTAGCGATGCATTTTCTATTGGCTGTGATACTTCAGCTATAAAATCAGCAGATCCTTGGGCAGTACTTTCCATTGGCCTAAGATTCAGAGGTCGTAACTTTTTTGTATTGTTGGTAGGATTGGCAGAATTGGCAGGAGCTTCTTGGACAGCAGCTTCTAACGAAACAATCTTTTCCGATGCACCGCCAGCTCCCAGTCTATCAATTCGTATCCATTCAGATAGCGACTTGACTTCTGATGGAGGTGACTCGGACTGATTAGATTCTGAAAGGCTTTGGTCAGTATTTGGCAAGTCAGAATTTGTTGAAGAAGGTTGCTGAGCTTGATTTGAAAACGATGATAATCTTCCTCCTAATTTAAATGGATGATTATCAGGTTCTTGATTGAAATCTTCTTTCATCAATCCATTTAGCAAATGTTGAACATCTTCGTTATCTTTTGTTAAGCCTTCATCGGACATTAATTTTTTTAAATCTTCCATAAAATCGTCGGATACACCACTTTGGGCAAGGGATCCAAATTCGAAGCCTGGGAAGCATGCAGCTTGCTACAAAAAAAGCCATACACGGATAGAGGTATAAAAATACATTGATCCTCGTACAAACGAATATTAATAAGATTTAATAAACAGTTCGATTCCTTACCCCGATCAGTATTGTAAAAAATGACCAAACAGCGATTTCCATAGTGTATACGAAAGCAATATACGAATAGTCTGATAAATGTAGGCCTAGTTTGTTAAATGGTGCTACACGAAAACAGAGCAGATTACAACACCAACGCTCGACTACCTGCTTTTTAATTAAAATAAATGGTCTGACGCAAGTTGACAAAAATTCATAGGTAATCGTTTTGAAATTTATTACTCAAACGCCTAGAACCTGCTGCGCGAAAATTTATACCTCGTAATTTTCTTCTAGTCTCTCTCAAGGTCGTAAATTTTCCATTCATTCGAAGGACGATGCGACGTATGGTAGTATATACATATACACACGATACACATACCTTTCATACTGTGTAAAACACGAATTATTTTCTTTTTTGATGGTACTAGTCATACTTCAAAAACCTATTCACTGTTTACAACGAAGAGCATATTTGAAATTAATCAGATTTTTTATAAAGAAATCAATCAAATAGAAGTGCATCACTTTCAGCATTTTCTCATCTTAGGTAGAATACTTACTTTAGAACTTCGTGAATTGGAATGTAATATAATATGCCGTCGATAATTCTATCAAAAACCGGTTTTTCCGATGATGCAACATCATTACCAGATCGATGAACAGAATCCGTATTTTTGATATGTTTCCCTTTGGAGGGATCTACAACTCCTTCCATATGCCCATGTTCTGGATTCTTGTGGTCGATTTTTTCACCGCTGTGATCATGATAAGGGTCAGAAATCATATGACCTTCTTTTTCAACTTTACCATGATCTGACTTATGTTCATGCCCTGCTCCATCTTTAATGTGCTCTACGTGATGACCATCTTTGCTCTGATGGCCATCAGTATGGCCTTCTTTTTTGTCATGACCATCAGCATGACCGTGACCACTAGTACCATCATGATGGGATGAAGATGAACCCGTAAAATAATCGGTTATTCTCGCAAAGCTTTCCAGCGGATTGGGAAAATATCCGAAAATATTTGCCTTCATATCCTCAGCCGCAGCTCGCTTGATTTCATTTTCCCTATGTTCGTCGTGAGGCGCTCCTTGTAGTGCTGAGATCGCATGTTTGGTACGTGGAAATTTTTGCCCCATGTCATGTTTTGCTGCATCTTTCATGTCGCGTAAAAACTTTTCATAGCTTTGATGTACTTTGTGCACGTAATCTTCATCACGATGACCAGTTTTCAGCGCATTTAATTCGTTGGTAATGTATTTTAATAGGTTTTTCTGAAGTTCCTGCGATGATTTCTGTATTTTTTCAATAGGTTCCGCGTAGCTGGTTTTTGTTTTCAATTTATTCCAGAAAGCATCATCCATCAAGGCTGCTGGTGCCTCGAGCTTATGGTCTGGCCCAGATGAGACCACGTGGTCGTGGCTGTGGTCAGGACGATGATCATCGTGACCACCTGGACTTTCGTTGGTGTGCTGGATACTTGAAGACGAATGTACTCCTTCGTGCTTACCATCTTCTACAAGTGGTGGAGGATGGCTTTCAGGTGATACAATAGACTATATGTGGGAGAAAATTTGAAGGTTTCAGTAATTTTCATCATTGCTTGGAAAAATTATTGATTTTCTTACCCCTATTGCATTGTAGAAAAGAAATATGGTTAAAATCTTCATGATTTGAAAATTGCCTCAAACTAGAATGATAAAAGCAATAAGAAAATAAAACAAAATTTAATATCTAATGAAAAAGGGAAAAATCATGATAACCAAGTTCTGTGTACAATATGAATCCCAAACGATTTTATCGAACTGGAATTAGGGAGTGATTTACGAAATCCTGGAAACAATATACAAAAAGTACATCGTACTAAAAAATAAAAAAAATGTGTATTGAATGTTTTCTGTTTTTTCCTAAAAATATGTCAAATGTAAAAGACATTTAAAAGATCATTCAAAGCGACACATAAGTTCATAAAAATGGCAGAAAAGTTTGACAAAAAGTAAAACGTAGCATTTTAACACAAAACATTCAGAAAAATTATGTAAAATAAACTGCATTCTACTTGCATAAGATATGCAAAGTTCCTGTAAGAGACTCTACAGTCTCTTTCAGGGGTTCTGAAACTTATCAAATGGTTTTAAAGTCTATTAAATGGTTTATGAAGGCACTTGACGTGGTCTGAAGGCTCTCAAAAGGGTTTGAAGACTATTGAAAGCGGTCTGAAGTCTGTTTGAGGCTAAAGGCATTTGAAGGGTTGTAAAGGCTCTGAAAGGGATTCGAAGGCTATTGCAGAGGGAGTGAAGTTTCTTTGAAGGGTTCTGCAAGCTCTTGAAGGGCTCTGAAGGCCGTTGGAGACAGTGTGGAGGTGGTTGAAGGGAGGATGAAGTCTATAGATGCATCGAAAACAGTTTTACATTAATATTTGAAAATTTTTTACGATGGGAGGAGTCAAAAGCCCAAGAAAGGACAGGCATTTTGCTCTGGGACCATACAAATTCAAGGTCTTATGCGGGATGAAGACTTTTGATCATGCGTGCATCACCAACAAAATATCGATGATAAAAATGAACTCAGAAGAAATAAATCATGAATCTTTAGGCCTCTAAAAATGAACCTAATCTTCTTTCAAAAAAATTTCATCGACTCCCTTTCATTCACTTTCATCAACCTTCACTTCCTAGAGTTTTAAAACCTGACTTTCCTCCCTTGGATTGCAAATGCAATTTTAAAGTATTTCTTGACAATTTATAAAGATCATCTCTTATTGTACATTGCATTCTAGAATTGTTGAATGAGCCTCACATTCGCGGGAGCGCAATTTTAATTAGTGGAATTTTTTTAACGATTGAAAAGTGAATTTTCAAGAATTTTATGGAGAAGAATTAGCATAGACCTGATTTTTAAATTTTTTCGAATTTTTCTGGCTCGGGGGGGGTGGTGGTGTAATACCTTTCTTTCCCTCTTGGCTACAGCATTAGAAAGGGTTAGTTATGGCTTACTCAAAGGCTTGCTAGCTTTTTGTCGTTATACGAAACTTGGGTACGAGTGAGATCAGTCCACTGAGGCACTGACGAGATGGTTTCACTACGCAGATAAACTGCCATTACTTATCCAGCTCACCCAATCTTTCCACCTTCCGGTGGTGAGGCCAATTTCCCTCTCACAGCACTCACTTAAGGCATGTATCTTTTGCAATGAAAATGAGTCCAGCCCTTTTTCAAAATAATTTCTCATCTGCTTTTGAATTGAGCCATGCCTGACTGCTTGTGGCATATCGAGTAGAAGGCTTAAAAAACTGTCAATTGAACGCATTAATTCTTGACTGCATAAATTGAAGTAATTTTTTTCAAATTTCATATCTATTCTGACATCGAGTCAAACAAAATTTACTTCTTATTTGGTCGCATAGCTAGAATCATAGCATAAACGAAATTCACCATCACCACCTAGCTTTTGAGCCGAAACCTGAGCCATATAAAAATTTAACACTTGGGACCCTCAAGCCTTCAACTAGAAAGAACATCGAAAAAAAAGTCGAACCACTCACTTCCCGACTAAAATGGCGAGAGCAATAAACCTCAAAGCAACACACCAAAATATGGTACACACAACCCTTTGATTCGTTTCTTCAAAACCACAATATACTCAACATTTTAAACTGTACCATCGTTCATTTTTTTTTTCTTTCAGCTCCTAAGCTCGTCTCGGAAAATACACAATACATCGTATAATAGCGGTTTTTGACCCTGCCTGCGTTACGAGTTCAACCCTCCGAAACATTTCGGGTCATATCATTCATTAATTACATGCCAACCTACCTGGTACCTAGCCTCATACTTGTAACTATGTGTATGTAATGGTATGTAACTGGGTATTGTACTGTTGTAGGTCTAGGTATAGATAGAGAGGTACAAGGTAATAGACCCTTCTTAATGAGACTATCTTTGCAACCCTTATTTTTGCAACGCACTTGATAGAATTTCTAACTCGATATCGCCGCAAACGATACCTTTGCAAATTATTACTAATGAACTCGATGCTACTTTCTACCTATTTATAGTTAAACGAATTCACCTCGACGAATTCATCGTTGGGTATGGGTCAATTCGTTGAGAAGCAGAATGAAAAACAAAAAAAACCTACACTATCACCCTAACTAAGGATAAAGTTGAAAAAGAATGAACGTGAAAGGGAAAGATGGAAAGAGCGAAGAGAGGAAATTTTCACAACCGAAACGATTTCATTAACCAAAGTCAATAGTAAACAATTAAGATTCAATGTTGTGTATGTAAGTGAGCCGATCTTGAGCGAACAGATCGTTGAGTTAATCAAGTGCTGCATTTTCAACCTTCTCATCTGATAGATTATCACTCCCCTGTCCCGCGTACCACCAGCACACACAACAAACACTTCTCGAATAAAACAAATCTTAATTACGAGAGCTCGATTGAAAATTTAATTTCATTCAAAATGTATTTACATTTTCATCTTGTCAGAGAAAAGGTATAGTATAATATAACCTTAATGGGTAGGGAGAAGGTACCTCCAACACCATCGACACTGGCTGATATAAACTATGCTAGAAACGAAGGTAGGTAGGTACGTAGGTAGGTAGGTAGGTACAGGTATATAAATAAATAATAATAATACGACCCCGATGTTAAGACGATCAACACGAAGACGAGCGTTATAATGAAATTTTACTCCTCTATTACGACGACGTTATTAACAATTCCTATAAACTTATCTACCTCTTTCGTTTTTATAAACAAATTCAACGTGTTTTTTATGACGGTTCTAAAAAACATTCAATTTTCTTCGTCATAAAATAAACACGCGTTTTTTGCACCCTGCTTTCGACATCCTTCCCACCTACTTGCAACAGGCATTGGCGAGTCTCGGGTCTCATGTCGTCGCCGTCGTTATCGAAATTTTTATCGCTCGTAATTCACATTATTTTTAAATATTCAAACGATTCTTGGTTGTTTTTAAAACACCCTTTTAAACGTATTTTTTAGTCTGATTTTCGACGTCATATTGCCAATGAAAACCAGGCTATTACAGTCTATCGACCAGCGATGGTTGAGGGAGGGAGGGAATACCAACAAATCCGTTTTGGGGTTCTAGAAGACCATTAAGACAATTTTTGGTCAGATCAGATATTTATTTTTATTTTTTCATTTATTTTTTCTTTCCCTCACAATAAAATTATTTACTCTGCTCGATATCGACCTAAATCTCTTCAATTCGGTCAATCGGCTTAGTTTGTCATTAGATTAGACATATATAAGAGTGGGGATGAACTTGGGTTAAAATTCACTTTTGCCCCAATTTGAGGGAGGGAGTGCTGAGGAGTCGAAAACGCAAAAATTGCCTCTTTTCAAGCCAATTGATAGAGAATAAAATTTTGTAAAATGTATCCAAAAATCAATTTCATAAGTCAATTAAGAGGGGAGATATGAGGATTTTCCCCCTTTTTGACTTTAAAAACGGGCTGCTCCTACCATTCCCTCCTCACCGGAATGAGCTAGAAAGTTTAAATGTGGTATGTATATTCAGTAGGGTCCCTGGATGTGCATTTTGGGGTCCCGACTTTTATAGCTTCATTGCATCTTCCCCCCTCCCTCCGTCCCCCGCCTTGGGAATGTGGTTTTTTGGTGGTTTTTATCGGTTCTTGAGTTTGTTCCTACCATAACTTCCCTCCAAACTGTGCTAGGAACTTGAAATGAGGTATGTACATTGAGTAGAGACTCTAGATGTGCCTTTTGGAGGCCTCGACTTTTCAGTCCCATTGCACCCCTTTACAGCCCCAAAAATGCAGTTTTTGGTCGTTTTTCCTCATTTTTTGAATTTCTACTTCGCGTAACACCTTTCCAAGCTGAACTAGCAACTTGAAATTAGGAACGTACAATTTAGTAAGGACCCTAGATGTGGCTTTCGAGGGTCTCGACTTTTCAACCCCATGGCACCTCCTGATAACCCTGAGTATGTGGTTATTTGGTAAATTTTTTCCAATTTTCAACAGTCAGTAAGCACCCTAGATGTGACTTTTGGGGTTTTTGACTTTTTACCTCCATTGAGCCCTTCCTACCCACAATGCTGATTAGGAAAAAAGCACCGTAATCTCATCATTGTGATATGTCACGAAAATCAGGCTGAGAAAGCATCACAAAGCGATGTTTTTTTTTTCTTTTCTATACATTTAGCTTTACTGCCAACACCATAGATTTTTCATTTGTTGTAAAAATATTACGAGTATAGCTACTCTTTTCAAATGCAACGTTAATATGATTATAGTTTTTATATGGTATCGCTTACAAAGCAAAAACGAGTGAAAAAAATTACACATTTTCAATCACGAACTGAATAAAAAAGCATAAAAATTTACGTACACATCAACAGAAAAGCGTTCATAAAGATGTAGAGAAAGGTAGGCAAAGCTAGGTACGAGTGGGCATGCCACAAATCTAAACAATCGACCGAGACGACCACGACGTATTCATTATTAATTCGTTACCTATCTATTTTCAGCACACACAACCATACTATATACCTATTATCTACAGGATGAACGTACATAAACTCACACATACACACCTCTCAGCTACACTTACGTATACTTGGAGGTACTTTTGCGTGTTATATTGTACCCAATAGTACTTTATATTCGCGTCAAGTTACCTCTCCACTTAAACAATGCCTCTCACCCATATTTTGTATCTACTCGTATAACTCGTAGGTCAGAGTATGGGTATCTAAAAGCGAAAACGAAAATTAAACTTGGCGGTTTACTAAACAAGTGTTTACTTTTGACCGTGTATAGAAACCGACGATAAACTAATTACACTCGAAATCGTCTCATTTAATTCATCCCGTCCCACTGCCCCTTGTTCTTTCCCATTACCCATTGCTCATCTTGCGCCATGCAGGCTTCATCGCCACAAAAACCATCACCGTACAAACCTTTATTCTCATGCCAATAAGGGTGTCCGCAATTTTATGTCAGTCGAGCTAGGTACTCTTTTAAGTGATAAAATTTACAATCTAAATATTTATCAAATGTTATACGAGCAGAAACAAAACTAAAAAAAAAAAAATTATAGCAACGAATTTATTGCAGACAATTTTTTTTTTTGTTTCTGTTTCGTTGCCGAATTGCCTAAATTTGGCCGAATTCCAATCCCTGTTAAATTATAGATACTTTTTCGTTTTTTTTTTACCCTTAAAATGTTGTGTTGAAATCGGTATAAGGGGAGAGAGTAATTTCAGGTATTATGCCCATTTCGTAATCTACAATTTGGTCAAAAGTTGTATGGAATGCGCAATAGGGCATGATCAATGATTAGCACTATTCTTAGGGCCTATGAGAGACGAAAAAGCACCTTTTTTTGAAAAAAAAAAAAAAAAAAAAACGATCCTATTTTGAAAACCTAAAGACCTTAGTTCTACCAGCTTTTGAACTTGGAACATGAAAATTTTTATATAATAAGTAAGTAGGCCTACTGATAATTGAAAATATTTTCAGGCATATCTAGCTAAGTTTTTTTTCGCATTTTTTTTTATTTTTTTTAAATGGAAAAATTTTGAAACAATAAAATTGACTCATATATTTTTGACTAATTTTTGCATTTTTGAGGACAATGATAGAATAAAAAAATGACACGTCACAAAAAAATTTGAAATTTTTTGTGCTATTTCTCTAGGGTATTTATCAACAATTCATCATTATTTAACAAGATTTTTTATCATTATCAAAGTTGAAAATAATATTCAATTGGGTATCGAAAATAAATTTTATACAAACATACTACTTGTACTCTGCAGGATTTTTTTTTCATGAATGTAATAATTATACATACCAGATATTTAATGGGTTTACTACGTATACCTACTCGTAAGATTAAAAATAACTCACTAGTTTAAAAGCTATCTTTCAAATATTATTTGACAAAAAAATATTTACTGAAATTTTTTTCATGTGTATAAAAAACAAATAAACTTCATTTCGAGCAAATTAAAACATGTACGATATAATTTCCACATAGAACTTCACGCATTGCTTATCGTAGTAGCGTTAGTAAATTTTCGACGCATGCAGAATTTTTTCTCTTTATTTTCGTAATTTTCCCATAGCACTTGTTCATTACTTCATAGCATGTACGTAGCAGCCGTTCGAATATTTTGCATTGTACGAATTTTGATGAGCTGAAGTGCACAACACCAGCATATTTCAGACGAAAGAAAACGAATACAAGCTCGAATGAGCTGCTTCATTTTCACTTTCGAAAATCGAATCTTCTGGGGAGCTCTCTATTCATCCCACCATAACTTCGTTCAAAAATTAATTTTTTCATGCACGTTATGGGTATAGTAATTGAATAGTTTGCAGTGACGTAAACACAGGGAGGAGAATTGTTCAAACATTCGTTTTTTTTTTTTTTTTTTTTTTTTTTTGAGAATTCATGCCCAAACAACAATGTTTTTACTACAAAAAAATTGTACTTTCCCCTATCGCACGAAAAAAGTTTGCGATACCCTTCTCCCTCCACTAAGCGTTAGGCTGATGAAATCTAGATTGGCAACCTTTGGATTATGTTCAACAAAAAAGTTAAACATTATTTTAAAAAATGCTAAGCAATTTTCAAAATTACCAATTCTGAAAAGAAATAAGAAATTTTTTCAAAATCAAGTCATTTCAGGTAAAATTTGCAAATTTGCATTTTTCAACAACCAGTATTTTGAAAAATTGTTTAGAATTTTTTTCATAACGTTCAACTTTTTTGTCAAACATAATCCAACCGTTGACAGTCCAGATTTGTCAACAGTTGATAGCGAACAGTGGACCTTCAACATCCCTATCATTAAGATGTTGACTGTCAATTCTCATCAAGAACCGGGCTGTCAACAATGGATTGCTAGGTTCAGATTTCATCTGTAGTGACATAATTTTAAAAAATTCTTGATTTATTTTCAACATTAAAAATTTTCATATGTTGAAAATACAGACGTTGACGATTCAGATGTTAACAGCCCATAATATTTTACCATTAAAATCCGGACAAATTGGATTTTTATGGTCAACCACTCTAAATATTTTCACATACAATCATGAAGTCAATGCAGAGTCAAGATCAAATGTTCATGAGTCAACTTCAAACACCTTTCATTTTCCTCAACATTTCAACTTGAAATCATAAAATAAACCGAGATCAAGGTCAACTAATTTTCCTTGACATTTTAACTTGAAATCTCAAAATTGATCCAGAATCAAAGTCAACTGTTGGCGGGTCAATGTATGACGACATTTCAACTCAAAATCATAAAATCGATTTAAGGTCAAGGTACACTGTTTTGACAAGTCAACTTCAAGCATCTTTAATTTTCCTCAACATTTCAACTTAAAATTATAAAATCAATCCTTCATGAAATAAGTCCACTAATGTCACATCTCCAATTTTTCTCAACATTTCAACTTAAAATCATAAAATCAATCCTTCATGAAATAAGTCCACT
>FIZR01023421.1:0-14534 GCA_900060175.1 Ferrisia virgata | reverse complement strand
ATGTAATCGAACTGAAAAAACATATAAATGAAATAATTGTAATATATCGAATATTTGAATATAGCTTTCTCCCCCTTTTCCTCACTTTTTTACCTCTTAATATTCTATCTCATTCTAAATGAAACGCAATGAAAAAAATTGAATTAAAAGAATTAAAATAAAAAGATGAACCCTCAAAAAAAGAAGAAATATTGGAATAATCATTGTAAAATCAATTTTAGATATTCTGAAAGTTCTTTTGTGGAAAAGCTGAAATCGCTGATTCCCTCAACTTCAGTACTCAAAATTTTTCAAACGCACTCCAAAATATTTCCATACAATCAAAGACCAAGACACCGGTTAAAGACAAATATGTCATGGCTTTAAACTTGATAAACTTGTAAACTAAGTGAAAAAAATTACAAGTGGAACGTGAGTTGGTTCTTTAGTTTTGCAAAAAGTTCAACTTAACGCATATTTCGAGCGTAAAATTGTACATTTTTACTTCTCTTCACTCCTCTTCTGGAGTAAGAAATTATTTTCATAACTTTTCGGTTTTTCTTTTTTTTTTCTTTTTTTTTTGTGACACTAAATATGTTGAATAAATAAAAAATAATGAAGAAAAATTTGCCCATTTAGAATACAATAATTGAAACTCCAAAATGGCTTCAAAGGTCTAAGAAAATACAAGCGAAGTTTTTCTGCAATAGTACGAAAATGATACAAATTGCGATTAGTTGGAAAATTTCGTTCTACTTCGTATTAAAAGAGGAATGAACCAATCAGTACAATTTTAAAAAGTACAATAAGCGTTTGAAAAAAAAAAAATTGATCATTAAGTGCATTATTTAGGTAAGCAAAAAATCAAGAAAAATTTTTCTCGTTACTGGAACTTCTTAATGGTGCTTTTAGCAACGTGATGAGGCAAGATTTAACACTAAGTTAGCATCAATATTAACTACAAATGGCGTTATAATCAACATAGATTCATCGACGATCAGCAGGACACTTGTTTGAAAAAATGTATAAATCTTGAATATTTTTCCAATTTAAATATAATTTTACTTCAAATTTTAATTCAAAATTATACTCTAATAATTGAAAAAAATTTATTACACTTCATTAAAAAAAAAAAATAAAAATAAAATAATTTCTTTTTTAACCGAACAAAATTGTTTGATGATTAAACCCCTCATGAACACTATTTTCTAAACCTTTTAAAAAACAAATCGTCACGTGATAATCGACTCTTTCTACGAAATGAAAAAAAAAAAAATCACCAACATCACAAAATCGAGCAAAGAATAAAAATACGTCTAAAAAAATATCAGTTTACTGCATTTACAATCACAACATCATCGTCAACGAAATCAACAAATATTAAAAAAAAAAAAGAAAATCGAGAGAAAAATCAGTCACGTGACTTACCAACGAAATCGGAAGACGCGGAAAATATTCCCAGAAGCAATAAATACAACCACGCTTCCATTTCTGAGCGAACATGCCGACTAAAGTGCATTTCGAAAACGTAACGTTGATTTTCATTCAAAATGATGAGCGTCGTACGCCTGCTGCAACGAAACGGTACGAAGAGGGATGTGCAGGGAGGTGTTTTGGTAAATTGGGCGACGCTTGCGCCTCGCTTCGGTTGATGGTACAAGGAACCCCCTTTAATTAAGTTGTTACCTACCCCGAGCCGACCGCCGGCGCGCCTATAACAATGCAATAATATTAGCCTTTTCTGTGATTTATCCTAGACCCAGACCTAGTCTTGTTTATTTTCCTTGTCAGCTCATTTCGTTGCTCTCTTTTATATATACACCTAATGAATGATCAAGCGGTAAAATTCATTTACACGAAATATGGCCAACGTCGTTGTCGTCCTCGTTAGCTTTATAATAGGTATCTAACCTATATACACTTACAATATACATATTTGCACTACATTAAGCCATCTTATTATGGTAAACCTATAGTAAATTTATTATAAAGACCTTGATTAGCACCGAGTTTTTCGCATTAACCTCGCATTTCTTGCAAGACACGTACGCCACTTACTCGCCAATATCTTTTCACATTTAGTCAACTTGGACATTTTAACATAAAGTGCAAAAATCATTCTTTGAAACTTTTTTAATTTTTAATTTTTTCTAAAAAAATTTTTCTTTTATTATTTTTTATTTCTGAAATAATATTTTTTATTTCATTCTTCTATATTAATTTTTCTCATAATTTTTTAATTTTTATTATTTTATTATTTTTTTTTAATTTTTACATTCTTTTCTATTTTATTTTTAATTATTTAATATTTTTATTCTACAACTTTTTTTAAATTTTTCCATCATTTTCTATTATATTTTTAATTATTTAATTTTTTTACTCTACAATTTTTTTTAATTTTTCCATTCTTTTCTATTTTATTTTTAATTATTTAATATTTTTACTCTACAATTTTTTTCAATTTTTCCATTCTTTTCTATTTCATTTTTAATTATTTAATTTTTTTACTATACAATTTTTTTTTAATTATTGACATGGATATGTCTTAGGACTGGGAGTCAGTTTTGGAAAAGGTGACGTTTTCGATGTGACATTTTTGATTTTTGATTAAAGTATCTGATTAAAAAGTCACGATGAAAGATGAGTATGGATGATTTTTAAACTTTATATTGAAGAGATGACACGGATATGTCTTATGCGTGAGATAATTTGGTAAAACTCAGGATGATAGGTGAGTATGGATGATTTTTGAACTTTATGTTAAAATGTTGACATGGATATGTCTTAAGGGTGGGACAGTTTGATAAGACTTGAGATGATAGATGAGTGTGGATGATTTTTGGACTTTGGGACAGTTTTATAAAACACAGGATGATAGATTAGTTTGGATGATTTTTGAACTTCATGTTAAAATATTGATCAGGATATGTCTTATGGGTAAGCCATTTTGATGAAACCAGTTTGATAAAATTCAGGATGATAGATGAGTATGGATGATTTTTGAACTTCTTGTTAAAATATTGATGAGGATATTGTTAAAGAGTGAGACAATTTGATAAAACTCAGGGTGACAGATCAATTTGGATAATTTTTGGACTTACTATTAAAATGTCAACATGGATATTTCTTAAGGATGGGACAGTTTGATCGGGATGAAAGATGAGTATCAATGGGTTTTGGGTTTCATGTTGAAATGTTGACATAGATATGAATTTAGTCCTTAATTTGAGGTAAAAGTGAAATGAATAATTTTTCAGTGCTTGTTAAAATGTTTAAGTTTAGTAAAATTTTTGATTATATGATTTTAAGTTTACTTTTTTGATCAAAAACTTGTTGACAAGGATGTTTTTAATTCAAGACATTGAAAATTGAAAAAGTTCAAAATAAAAATAATAAAAAAATTAAAAAACGAAAAAAAATAGGAAAATAAAAGGAATATAACATAGAAAATTGAAACAGGTTAAAATAAAAATAATAAAAAAATTGAATAATGAAAAAATAAAAAAATAAAAAGAATGGAAAAATAGAAAATAAAATTAAAAAATGAAAAAAAATGAACAACTGAAAAAATAAAAAAATTAAAATAATGACAAAAAATTAAAAATTTTAAAGCAAAAAAAAATATTCAATGGATACTATACGTTTTTGATGTGACATTTTTTTTGATATTACGTCAATGATAAAATAAAATGTCAAAATGGGATGAAAAGAAGAGTAAATGTTTTTACTTCGAAGTTTTTGATAAAAAACTCGCGATGAAAGATGATTACGAATTATTTTTACACCTATGTTGAAATGTTGACATGGATGTGTTACATATACATGATCTAGAATTTTTCCCTGAAAGGGAGAAGCACCGAAATTTTTTAAATTAGAAATCCATGTCAAAATTTTTACATCAAGTGTAAAAGTCATTCATAATTATCTTTCATTGCGAGTTTTTGATTAAAAACTTCGAATCAAAAAGTCAAATCAAGAACATAACATCAATAATGTTGCATCAAAAACGTCACGTTTTCACAAAATTACCCCCAACCGTAAGTCATATCCCTCCATGTCAAAAGAATCAAGAGTAAGGATAAAGTGGTAGGTAAAGTATTACTAATACATAGAAATATGAAAAAATTTACTTGAAAATTTCCAATTTTTCCAGTTTTAAGGGAATAATTTCTGAAAAAGGCATTATAAACTCTACACTAAAAGTTTTAAAAATTAGTAGCCATACACGTCACACTCCATGCTCTAGCCAGAAACCCCGCACGTAGTTTTCCAATGGAAATTAAAATCTGAAATGTTGAAATTTATCAATTTTTTTCTTAAAAGTCCTTGATTTTTTGTCTCGTTACATTGAATATATTTTTTTCTCCATACGGAAACAACCTTCAGGGTTTCTGCTAAGACCATGGATGGAGGTGGGGGTGCACTACTACTCATTTCAAAGATTTTTAGTTTGGAGCTGACAACAGCTTTTCCAATAGTTATCCACAAAAAACTGAAAAATGTGAACATTTTCAACTAAATTTTTTCATAATTTATTGTCATAGTTTGCCAACCTTTTCATCCCCACTTTTGACTTTTTTTTTTACCATAGTCCGTCACTTATATTCCTTGAATTGTGGCGCAATTGTTTTGCTTTTCTCGCATTTACTTTCAGTATTAGAATTTTTTTCCTCTAATTTTGTTCAATAATAACTAAAGTATTTTTTTTCTCCATATAAATTCATTCACTAAAAACTAAAAAAAAGTACAAATTTTTAAACATGTTTTTTATATTAATTTTGTCATATTTTATGAATTACTTCACTCTCACTCTTAACTTTTGTACCACATGTACTCGGAAGTATATACTGTATTTTAGTAGGAACCGCAAATCTTCATCATTATTAATTTTCTTTCAATAAATTTTTGAACTGAGTGGGCAATTTAGGCAAAAATGAAATTTTAAAAATGGCATATCTCAGTCCCTTCGATTTTTGGCTATGCTAACCATTATACATGTAAGTTTCATAAGTTGACCTTCAATTGACACAAGGAAAGGGAGGTTAATGCGAAACACCCGGTATATATTGGAGAATAATCCACTCTCATTCATCGTTAAAGGTATTAACATTTCATAATCTTTTTTTTTTTTTAAATTATTTCTATACTTTTTCATATTATTTTTTCAATGAACGTATCAAACTCCCTAAACAGCCGGTGGCTGTGGTAAACTTTTTAAGCACAGGGATACTTACTCTTCGAATCATTCTCGAGAAACTTTTCAAATTAATTTATCGTCCTGAAAAGCGATAAGTTATCCCAGTTAAATGATTGATTTGGCTAATAAACTTCGCACAGGCACAAGGTACCGCAAGTCTCTCCCTCTTTCTGTGAACTGATACAGCATTTATGTGGGCAAAAGTGCCAAGTGAATACTCATACCTACCTAATGTATTGTATCTACTTACCTAACTAGCTGGCTTTCTTTTAGATTATCCATGGGAACAGCTTGCATTGAAAAAAATATAGATTTTTTCTTACACTTTTTCCAACCCTGACCTATCCGGTTTTGTGTGGTATAATGTACAAGATGTATTAACTTGTACCCGGCTACCATTCGTGATGGAAATAAAATTTTCCCCATTTTATCCCGATACCACTGTCAATGTTATCTTGGCAGTAATTCCATAGGGACATTATATTACAACTCTGTATATTAAGCGGGACGCAGCATCCATGTTCCACTCGCTCACCTGTATTCAATTGTTGGATGAGCCCGGAACTAGTATACGAGTAATTTATGTAAGTGCGTCCTGTCGGCTTCGTCAAGTTGCATAATTACTCGCCCTTAGGAGTGTAATTAGTCGACTTATTTAACCGCGTTGTCGTTATGACGTTTACAAGATAGCAGTCCTCGGTCTGCTAATAAACTAACCGAGTGTACTGCAGGCGAAAAAATTAAGAAAATTGATTAGCTGAGATTGTATCGTGCGAACGCGTGGTTTGTAGTTTGTACTAAGTTATCTTTCGATAGTTTAATTAGATGTATTTTGAAAGTACCACAAATTTCAGTTTAATAATTTACTAGAGAGAAGGGAGAACAATTGGTGGGTAATTTTTTAAATAAAAAGATGGACGATTGGACTATTGTGTAGGATGCTACGAGTTCAATTTGTCATAAGAATGACACATCAAGATTTATGGGAGGGGGCAGAGGTAAACAGTTGCAAAGCTGAAAACTGTACCATAACCTAAAGCAATATTTGGAGCTGGATTATCTCCTATGTATAAAAGGCAAACTTGTTTCTTTTCAAATTTTTGTAAATTAAGATAAGTAAAGCATAAAACTTAAAATTGAAAATCTTACTGTTCTCACTTGCATAAAAAAACTGGAAACAGAATCGTGTTCAGCAGTTTAAACTATCCCTACCTCCTTCTCTCGAAAGACACCATTCGTGCATTAAAAGTACTTAGGTTTTCTAAAATTCACAACGTTGAAAATCGTTAAAAAGATTGGCAGATAGTTGTAAAAAATGCAGAAACTTGACGTAAAATGTGAAAAAAATTGTTTAAATTGATTGAAACAAGGTTAAAATTTGTGAGAAAATTAACCTACAATATGAAAAAAAATTGATAAAAAGTGCCTAAAATTAATCAAAAATCAAGAAAAATAATTGAAAATTACCCAAAAATCATTAAAAATCATTAAAAATATCGATAAAAAAAATCCTGAAGATGTGTTGAAAAATGAGTGAAAATCAACCCCAAATTGTTAAAAATCATTGAAAATTGGGAAAAAAATTGCTAAAAAATGAGTTAAAAATGGAAAAAATTGATCAAAATTCAAAAAAAAAGATTGAAAAATTAGTGAAAATAGAAAAACAAATATTGGACAAAAACAGGCAAGAAAATTTGAAAAATACGTGGAAATCGATCAAAAATCGTTAAAAAACATTGAAAATTGGATAAAAATTTGATAAAAATTGGTAAAAAGTGCAGAAAGTTGATCAAAAATCATGGAAAATCCGATAAAAATTTAATAAAAAGCAGTTCAAAATTAGAGTTTTTCGTCATTTTTGACCAAATTTCTTCATTTTTTATGAATTTTTTTCAATTTTAACACAATTTTCGATGAAATTTTTCACATTTTAGGTCAATTTTTACGTTTTTTTCAATATTTTTTTATAATTTTTAATCAAGTTCAAGATTTTTATGAATTTTTACACGCAAATAGTTTGTTTTCGTTGCATGTTTTAACGTGTTTTCGTAATTTGTAACCAATTTCCAATAACTTTTAACAATTTCAGACCAATTTCCAATAAATTTTAACAATTTTTGACCAATTTTCACTCATTTTTAACGATTTTTTCACATTTTTAGTTGATTTACATTATATTTTGTAACATTATATCGTGATTTTTGACCAATTTTTCTCACTATTTACCATTTTTGTCAATTTTTTAACCAATTTTTGATGGTTTTTAACAATTGTTTCCATATTTTAGGTAATTTTTTCAGAATTTTCAACCAATTTTCGAAATTTTTGATCAATTTTTTATATTTTTTTTTCCCGAAAAGTAAAATTATTTACTCCACTTGATATCGACCAAAATCGTTTCAAATCGGTCAATCGGCTCAGATAAGCGACGGATTAAATATATATAAGTGAAAATGAATTTGGGTCAAAATTCAGTTTGGCCCCAATTTAGGGGAGGGGGTGCTGAGGGGTCAAAAACACAAAAATTGCCTGTTTTTAAGCTAATTGAAAGGAAATCAAATGTTGTATAACATATCCAAAAATCATCCTCCTAAGTCAATTAGGAAGGGAGATATGGGGGTTTCCCCCTTTTTTAACCCAAAAAAAGGGCTTTTCCTCCCGTATCTCCTCACCAAATTGAGCTACGAAGTTGAAATTTGGTATGTACATTCAGGCGGGGCCCTGCATGTGCCTTTTGGGGATTCCAACTTTTTAGCTCCATTACACCCCTTCACAGCCCCGAATATGTAGTTTTTTGGTCGTTTTTCTTATTCTGCGAGTTTGTTCCTCGCATAACTCCCCTACAAATTGTGCTATGAACTTGAAATTAGGCACGTACATTGAGTAACAACTGTAGTTGTACTTTTTGGGCGCCTCGATTTTTCCACCTCCATTCCCCCTTCCCCTCCCCCTCATAATTCCGTGTTTGCGACTTTTTGGTAGTTTTTTTTCGATTTTCAACGTTTGTTCTTCGCATTACTCTCCTCCAAATCGGGTTAGGAAGTTGAAATTAGGTATGTACAATGTGTTTTTTTGGGGGTTTTGACCTTTTAGCCACATTTGTTGTTTAGGAAAAAAGGCGATGCTTTTGCCTTGGGATGCTCAACTCAGCTCTAGGAGAGGGGGGGGGCTCAGCACTCCCTAGCACCCGCCAGGCTATACGAGTCCGCTAAACACCACTCGATATAGCTCAGCTGAAAAGTTCAAAGCTCACAATAAAAATTTCATTCAATTCCAAAACAATATTCCAGAAAACTTGCAGCATTTCGATTATGTTATCTATTCGACGACGTTTTTCCACATCACGCATCATCGATTCGTCAATTTTTAATCAACGAGTTGGGTCAACCCCGGAATAATTCGTCGTTAAATCACCATATTTTGTACATTTATACGACTGCTTATTGTTTACATTAGAAAAATAACGTCGAGTCGGTTGAAGAAGACGACAACGACGATGACAAGGAATTGCTTGGTCGTGACTTTTAAGCATCGGCACCGGTGGCCTTTACGTTGTAAAACTTTCTCCAAAATAAACAAGCTGAATAGGGTTAAAATAAAAAATACGTTCACGGTACATTAAACGCGGTACGTATGTAGGTATATTACGTAGTCGTTGTACGTATACGTACTATGTAGATGATATCCATTCGATACTTGTACGTACGTACGTCTAAAAGACGACCACGATACCGTCTAAATATGCTTGTCCGGCTAACTTGATTTAATGCTTACAGAAGCGTAATACACAAGCCAAAGTACCATATAAAATGGTACACCTTTGAATATGTATATGTATATGTATATGTATATGTATGTTCCTTTGAAAAGAGAGAAACGTAAACGACGACCTTGAAACGTCAAACTACCCCCCCCCCCACCCAGCTTCCATACATCTGGAGGCTCTCATCTCATTAACGTTGGTTGTTAAATAACTGACCAGCGGTGCAGAGTAGGTATACTATACTGCGACATTATAGGTAATACCTACCATTTGGAGCGACAATTCGGTTGAAATTTTCGTACGTTGTTGTAGGGTACATCGTAGCCTCGCAGGTCTGACCAAAATTATGGATAGTGTAAATAATTCGACCACGTTTCGCAAACCATTTTCTCTGAAAGCAGCATACACTACGCACAGCACAGTCATATTACCCTTAAACACACGTAGCACTGGTACAAATAGCTTTTCTCTCTCTCTCCCTCTCTCCCTCTCTATTCATCTATGTACTATCTATCTAGTAGCTATCCATCTATCAATACGTATAGCAGAGAAAATACTTCTCTAATACCCGTTCATGTTTCCGGAAGAATGACATCATTCGGCAAACGATTCACGTCTATAATAATGTTGTTATTTAACCAATTCTCTTCCATTTCTCACAAATACCAACCAACGTACGGTGGTACGTACGCTTACCAACGTGTAGGTAGATATCTCGTTAAAAAAAGATTTCCACAACAATTTCGGAGCACTCCAATTAAACGTTGGATGCTGCTCAGTGCGACATGAATCCTCGTCAAATGAAAAAAAAAAAGAAAAAAAAATCGCAATCGCCTTTTTAGCTGCTCTGTATTCTTTGACACATTCATCTCGACCGATTAGGGATTGGGTAATATCATACGACGATATATATTGCCTATTACGTATTTATCGTCACGCTAACAGAATTTTTCATTTTTTTTTTTTTTTTTTCGCACCCTTCTCCATATCACACATATGGCGTGCTATTTGTGCCAACTGCATGAATATCGAGTTCTAGTTCATAATAATACGATGTCGGTGTGGTACTCCGGTACATCTCGATCTTCGTATACTCAGGTGGTCCCCCTTTATGCACCGTGTGCGTAAATCGTACCGTAATAGTTGATGTAAAAAATTTTTGAAATAGGGGTGAACTTTGTATTACGAACAGAAATGTAATTAAAAGCCGCAAAGACAGGGATAGCAGGCCTACTATGGGCCTTCGAATTAACCGATAAATAAGTTATTTTTAGCCGTACCGCTACGTATGCCTTATGCGATTCGCCAGACCGATGGTGTACGCGGTAATGGTCGAATTAATCGTTTTTTCAGCTTCGATGAGCTAGGAACAAGGAACGGACGAGGGTGATAATCGCCGCCAAAAGAGATAAGTACTAATGTGTGCCTATACTTTCACCCTATAGAGACAATACGCAAGTTAGTAATACCAAGTGGTATGGTGATTGATGAAATCCCAATGGTGTGGCTCGAAATTGAACTAAAATTAACTCAGCTAGTCAAATTTAGGCATAAAAGTATACCGAGCGATGAGAAGAAGATTATCGAATTACGCCGGATGGGGGTGGGCAGGGGATCAAGAAAATCCGTTTTGCAGTGCTAGAAGATCATTGCGACTATTTTTGGCCATGCCAGATTTTAACATCGAAAGATGTTTGATAGCACATTCTGGAAAAATCGTCGACAGTTGACTGTCATTATTAGATGCCATTAGTGGACTGTCAACAGTGTAACGTCATCATTGAACTGACATCAGTAGACAGATTTTTATGGTCTGGAATGACATCAGTGGATTTATTTTATGAAGGATTGATTTTATGACTTTAAGTTGAAATGTTGAGGAAAATTTGAGGTGTTAATTGGACAGATTTTTGTGGTCTGAGATGACATCGGTGGACTAATTTTATGAAGGATTGATTTTATGACTTTAAGTTGAAATGTTGAGAAAATTAGAGGTGTCATTAGTGGACCATCAACAGTGTGACGTCATCATTGTACTGACATCAATGGACAGATTTTTATAGTTTTGAATGACATCTGTTGACTTATTTTATGGCTTTTAGTTAAAATTTTGAGGAAAATTAGAGGTACTATTAGTGGACTGTCAATAGTGTGACGTCATCATTGGACAGATTTTTATGGTCTGGTATGACTTCAGTGGACTTATTTTATGAAAGATTGATTTTATGATTTTAAGTTGATGTTCAGAATTAGAGATGTGACATCGATGAACTTATTTTATGAAGGATTAATTTTTATGATTTTAAATTGAAATGCTGAGAAAAATTACAGATATTATTAGTGGACAATCAACAGGACAACGTCATCATTGGACTGGCATCAGTGGCCAGTTTTTTATGGCTTGGAATGACATCAGTGAACTTATTTTATGAAGGATTGATTTTATTTATGACTTTAAGTTGAAATGTTGAGGAAAATTTGAGGTGTTATTAGTGGACTGTCAAAAGTGTGACGTCATCATTGGACAGATTTTCATACTCTGGAATGACATTGGTAGACTAATTTTATGAAATATTGATTTTATGACTTTAAATTGAAATGTTGAGAAAATTAGAGGTGTTATTAGTGGAACATCAACAGTGTGCTGTCATCATTGTACTGACATCAATGGACAGATTTTCATACTCTGGAATGACATTGGTAGACTAATTTTATGAAATATTGATTTTATAACTTTAAATTGAAATGTTGAGAAAATTAGAGGTGTTATTAGTGGACTATCAACAGTGTGACGTCATCATTGCACTGACATCAATGGACTGATTTTTATAGTTTGGAATGACATCAGTAGGCTTATTTTATAGATTGATTTTATGACTTTAAGTTGAAATTTTGAGGAAAACTAGAGGTGTTATTAGTGGACTGTCAATAGTGTGACGTCATCGTTGGACAGATTTTTATGGTCCAGAATGATTTCAGTAGACTTATTTTATGAAAAATTTAATTTCTGATTTTAAGTTGATGTTCAGAATTAGAGATGTGACATCGATGAACTTATTTTATGAAGGATTGATTTTTATGATTTTAAATTGAAATGCTGAGACAAATTAGAGATATTATTAGTGGACAATCAACAGGGCAACGTCATCATTGGACTGGCATCAGTGGCCAGATTTTTATGGCTTGGAATGACATCAGTGAACTTATTTTATGACGAATTGTTCTTATGATTTTAAGTTGAAATGCTGAGAAAAATTAGAGATGTGACATTAGTGGACTTATTTTATGAAGGATTGATTTTATAACTTCAAGTTAAAATGTTGAGGAAAGTCATGGATGATAGTAGCGGACTCGTCAAAACAGTGGCCCTTGACCATAAATTTATTTCATAATTTTGAGGTGAAATGTCGTCATCTGGTGACCCGGTAACAGTTGAGCTTGAACCTGAACTAATTTTAAGATTTAAAATCGAATCGTAAAAAAATTAGATGACCTTCACCCCGGTTGATTTTATGATTTTAAGTTGAAATTTTGAGAGAAATTAAAGATGTTTAAAGTTGACCCATAAACAGTTGACCTTGACTGTGTATTGATTTTATGATTTTGAGTTGGAATGTCATCATCAGTCGCTTCATCAACAGTTGAACTTGACCCTCAATTGATTTAAAGATTTCAAATCGAAATAATTGGGATAAATTAGTTGACATTTACTGGGGTTGATTTTATGATTTTAAGTTGAAATGTTGAGGAAGATTGAAGATGTTTAAAATTTACCCACAAACAGTTGGGACGTTGACTCTGAATTGATTTCAAGATATTTTTTCCCCTCGAAATTGAAAAGTTATTTGTTTAGTTTGGTACTGGTCAAAATCGATCAAATTTGGAGAATAGGCTTCGATTGACGTGCCATTTGATATTCTCGAGTTAAGAAGATCTCGACTCAAAATTCAGTTATGCATAAATTTGTGAAAGGAGGTGCTGAGGGGCTAAAATCGCAAAAATTGTTCTTCATTCAGCCAATCGATAGACAATCCAAAGTTGTAAAAAATTTCCAAAAATCATTTTCGTAGGTCAATTAGGCAGGCAAATATGGAAGTTTTCCTATTTTTAGCTTCGGAGATGGACTATTTATCCCACTATCTCTCCACCAAATTGAGCTAAGAAGTTGAAATTTTGGTATACAGACTTAGTAGGGGACATGTAAGTGCCTTTCGAGGGTTTACATTTTTCAGACCCAATTGCGTCCCTTTACAGTCCAGAAATGTGGTTTTTAATTCAAAGCAAAATCTTGAGTAAATAGATGAATAAATTGAAATTACATATAAAAAGTGCTTCATTTCTAAAATATCAAGTCCACAAGTGCATTTCTTGAAATTTGGGGAATTTTTCAAATTTAAAAATTATCTTGTCGTCCTGTAAATTATGAAAGTTTGATCTGATCAACGAAAAAAGCTGAAATTTGGCACATACCGTACTTTCGGCTTCCCAAATAGATTGAAAGGAAATTTGCAAATTTCAGAAAATTGTGCTTTAATCGATCAAATAGTTCACCAATATGGGTCATTCGAAATTTTAGATACAGATGTTCATATGTACCATTTTTATGAACTGTTCTCCAGCACTGGAAAAGTCCAAAATTTCCCCAAAAGGCTACGAAATGTCTCAAAACCGCTTTCAACCAATTCGAGAAGTCAAAAATAGTGTATGTACCAAATTTCAGCATTTTTCGTTGATCAGATTAAATTTTAATGGTTTACAGAACGATGAGATGATTTTGAAATTTGAAAAATTCGCCAAAATTCGAACGAAAAATGAAGTTCAGGATTTGAAATTTTGGTAATAGAGTTATTTTTATATGTACTTTCAATTTATTCATGTATTGACTCAAAATTTTTGCTTTGAACTGGCATACCTTTCTTGTTAACTATAAAAAGTAAGTGAAAAACGTTTTTTTTTGGTTTTGATTTTTTTTGAGTATTTTGCATTCAATTTCTGAACTCTAAAAAAATATACGTGACAGATTACCACCTAACAAAGATAATAAAAAAACTTTCAACCACGAGTTCTTCCAAATTAAAAATTTTCTTTGTTGAAAATTTCAACATGAAAAACAAATTGGAAAATGCGAGCCGAAAATTTTCAAATAATTCTCATTTATAGTATTCAGCAAGATGTATAATCTGTGAAAATCCCTTTCAGAGATATTGCGTTTTGAAATTTCAACATTTTGGGAGCAATAATTCCTGATGGGATGAATGTAAGGGGTCAATATTTTTTCGGGATGTTTTTAGACCAATCAGGAAAGGCTCTTTTGAGTATGTAATCAAATTCACATTATTTTTGTACTATGGCAAATTTTTGATGTGCGACGGAATCTACATTTCTGTTCCTTTGCATTTGTTGAACATGCAACCAAATCTACATGAAGTTATTGAAGGTTGTATCATAATACTTTCGTCTTGAGTAGTTATAAAATTCATTAAAAAAAAAAAAAATTCCTTAAAATAGTGAAACTTTAACATTCAATAACTTTTAAACGACGAGGTTTATCAAAAAATTGTAAGAGACTTTTTTTGTAGAGAATTCAATTTCCTA